>CAUYLG010040507.1:0-20250 GCA_963573385.1 Cacajao melanocephalus
AAAAAAACAAACAAAGCCATTCAAAAGTGGGTAAAGGATATGAACAGACACTTTATAAAAGAAGACATCTATGAGGCCAACAAACATATGAAAAAATGCTAATCATCACTG
Source organism: Cacajao melanocephalus (assembly GCA_963573385.1). NCBI lineage: Eukaryota > Metazoa > Chordata > Mammalia > Primates > Pitheciidae > Cacajao > Cacajao melanocephalus. The sequence goes on from CAUYLG010040507.1 coordinate 112, forward strand.
GTCATTAGAGAAATGAAAATCAAAACCACAGTGAGACACCATCTCATACCAGTTGGAATGGCGATCATTAAACAATCTGGAGACAACAGATGCTGGAGAGGATGTGGAGAAATAGGAACACTTTTACACTGTTGGTGGGAGTGCAAATTAGTGCAACCATTGTGGAAGACAGTGTGGCAATTCCTCAAGGGCCTAGAAATAGAAATTCCATTTGACCCAGCAATCCCATTACTGGGTATATACCCAAAGAATTATAAATTGTTCTATTATAAAGACATATGCACCTGTATGTTCATTGTGGCACTATTTACAATAGCAAAGACCTGGAACCAACCCAAATGTCCATCAACAATAGACTGGATAAAGAAAATGTGTCACATCTACACCATGGAATACTATGCAACCACAAAAAATGATGACTTTGTGTCCTTCATAGGGACATGAATGAATCTGAAAACCATCATTCTCAGCAAACTGACACAAAAACAAAAAACCAAACACCGCATGTTATCACTCATAGGCGGGTGTTGAACAATTAAAACATGTGGACACAGGGAGGGGAGCATCACATACTGGGGTCAGTTGGGGGGGTGGGGGAGGGACAGTGGGGGGGTAGGAAAGGTGGGGAGGGATAAAGAGGGGAGAAATACCAGATATAAGTGATGGGGGGATGAAGGCAGCAAACCACCTTGCCACATATATACCTATGCAACAATCCTGCATGATCTGCAAGTGTACTCCAGAACCTAATGTACAATTAAAAAAATAAAAATAAATAAACATTGTGAGATTCTAAATCATTATAAACATTTGGGAAAAACGTTGTCATTGTTTGTAAAATCGAACATGTATTTATACTAGAATCTTGCAATTCTATTAATTCCTGGATATATATCCCAAAGAAACTTCTGTACCTGCAGATAAAAAAGGATCAAGAATGCACATGGTGTTTATAATAACATTTTTTATGAAAGAAAAACAGCTAAGAGAAAAGTAAGCATTCATGTATGGTAGAATGAATAAATAAATATATATTCCATAATATAATATCAAATAGAAGTGAAATGATATGAGCCATAGCTATTCACAATAATATGCATAAATATTAAAACAATGTTGAACAAAAAAGCAAGTACCAGAAAATAATGTACACAGAGTGTTATACTCTTTTTATATAATTCATTTGAACAATTTTCTATAGAATATGAATTTCCAATAGACAATCACATAAACATTTGCCTTGGCATCAGAAAACTAGAATTTGAACAAAAATCTATCATTTAATTGGTGAATTACTTCATCTGAAACTCAGTTTTCTCATCTACAAACAGGGATAAAAATTCTAGCTTAATAAAATTAGTTTGAGGATTAAATAAGATTGATCCACACCAGTTCCTAAACTATCAAGCCTTAAATATTTAGGAAACTAGGAAAAAAATATTAGGAAAAAATATTCCCCATCATTAATAGTAAATATACTTGTGGGTAATAATGTATTTCTTCACAGTATCTGAATTTTCATTGTTATATTAAACACTATTATCCATGTACTTAGTAAAAACAGAGTGAAAAATAAGAACTTAAATATTGATATTGTCACTTCTTGCAGAAATTTCTCTAATCCCTAAAGTCCCAATGAGTATTTCTGACACTCCCATAGCGTTCTTAATTTCTTCATACACATACTCTTCTCCTTCGCTTGATACAGTTTTTGTCTATTTGTCCACATCCCTGACTTAACCAATGATAACATATTGCATCATTACAGTATAACATCACAGCCAGGATATTGACTTTGCTAAGATCCAGAATATTTTAATTACTGTGAGGATTCCTCGTTTTTACCTTCCCTGACCACACCAGCTTCTTCCCACTCTACTCTCTTTAAATCCTGGAATCTACTAATCTTTATCTATTTCTATACTTTTATCATTTCAAAAATGTTACATAAATGGAATCATATAATCATTTGAGATTGACTATTTTCACTCAGCATAATTCTCTAGAGATTCACTCATATTGTTGCATATATTCATAATTTGATTCTTTTCTTTTGGAGACAGGGTCTTGATGCGTCACCCAGGTTGGAGTGCAGTGGCACCACCAGAGCTCACAGTAGCCTTGACCTCCTAAGCCCAAGCAATCCTCCTACCTCAGTCTCCTGAGTAACTGGGACCACAGGCACATGTCATCACACCTGGTTAGGGGTTTTTTTTGTTGTTTCAAATTTTGTTTTGTAGAGACAGAATCCCTATGTTTCCCAAGCTGGTTTGAACTCCCGAGCTCAAGTTATTTCCTGCCTCAGCCTCCCAGAGTGCTGATATTATAGGCATAAGCCACCATCCCTGGCCTGTTTATTTTTATTGCTAAATAGTATTCTAGAGCATGAATGTACCACAGTTTGTTGAACTATTCATCTGTTGAGCAAAGTCTGAGCTGCTTCCATTATTTGCCCGTTGTAAGTCACTGTAAACATTTGGTTTTGTATAAACATAAGTCCTCATTTCTCTGAGATAAATTGTTATTCCAATTGTTTTTATGCTAAAGTTAAGGTGGCATTTCTTTCTCATAGCCTTCAAGATTTTTTCTTTCTCCTTAATTTTCAGAATTTTTATTATGTGTTTTGGTGTGTGTTTCTTTGGGTTTATTTTATTTGTGATCCATTTAGTCTCTTGAACCTGTAGATTCATGTGTCTCACCAATTTGGGAAGTTTTTAGCCATTGTTTCTACTTACTTTCCCCACACTCATGACTCTGATCATATGAATGTTAGATCTTTTCTTATAGTTCCAAAATCTATAAGGTTCTGTTCATTTTTTTCAGTATATTTTCTGTTATTCATGTTGAGTAGCTTCTATTTTTATAACTTCTGAGTCACTGATACTTTTATCTGTCTGCATCATTCTTCGGTTGGATATTGTATTTTTAAGTTTAAAAATTTCCATTTGATTTTCTTTATTTCTTCTATTTATTTTCTGAGACTTGACATTTCTTTGCTATAATTCTATTTTTTCTAGCATGTTTATAATTATTCACTGAGTCATTTTTTAAAAGTCATGGGTGCTTTAAAATCTTTGACAATTCTAACATCTCTGTCAACTCAGTGTTGTTATTTATTTTTTTATTCATTCAACTGCAGATCTTTCTGGTTCTTTACTTTTTATTGAAATCTGGACATCTTTATACTACATTATGATGACAGTCTATATCTTATTTAAAGCATTTTTTTTAAAACCTGGTTTTCCCTCATACCATTCTTGCAGCGAAAAGGGTTTGGGCACACTGTATTATTATTGCTAGGTAGGCAAAGATACCCAGCTTCCTGACTTGGCCTCCACTGGCACCTGAGTTGGGGAGTTCCTCCTTACTTCTGGATAAGATGGGTGTTCTGACTTCCCAGGTAGTCTCTCCATTTGAGAGTCAATGCCCAATGTCATGACTCTCCACTAGACCTCCTCTGACACCACTCTAGGGCAGGTGAGGAAGGAGTACCTCACTACTGTCAGGTGGAGATGGAGGACTAGACTCCCTGTACGTTCTCCACTGACATTTCTACTATGTGAGGGAGATTTGGGAGAGTCACTCATTACCAGCTGGTGCAGATAGAAATTTTAGCTTCCTACATTATCTAATCTTACACTACCCTGGCAAGGGTGTTGGATGCCTCATTACAGCCTAGAGAGTGTGAAAGTCTAGGTACCAACTAGGCCTTTGCTGATATGGCCAGGGGTAGGGCCACTCTGCTTTTTTGTCTGTTTCTTTTATGGTGTTCCACTGGAGTAGAAAAATTATTGTCCAAATGTTTTCTGTATTACTAGGCATTCCTTTTTTTGGTCCTTCAACTAGAGGGAGCAGGCTTTTTGAAAGTCTATTTTTGTCTATTCATTTCTGGGTTGCTGGCTTTTTCAGCTTCAAGTCTGTGATATTTGAATAAAAACGTAATTCTGGGAACCCACTATCTCTTTCTTCAGGTCCTGAGGCAAGTCCTGTTTCTTCTCTCTACCTTTCAGAGTCTTCTGATAGCCATTTTACATATTCTGTTTGGTGTTTCTACCTGTAGAGGAAGAATACAGAAAACAAGAGTCTAGTATACATTTCTATAAATGGAAGTTCCCCATACTTATTTTTACATTTTTTATTTTCTGGAAAAAGAAAAATCATAAGTAAATCTTTTGTGGGAAAGTTTAACCAATTTTAATTGTTATTAGTACATCCTTTGTGCTGCACTTAAAAATGTCTGATTCCTCTATGCAGCCCTTAAAGACCCAAAGTCACACTAATTGTTGTTAAAGTCACTTTAGTTTGCCATTCAGGATAGTTGAAAACATCAATTTTGGAGTCAGAAAATCTAAATTTGAGTCCTGCCTTTTCTGTCTGCTAGCTTTATGAACTTGGCCAAATGATTTGATCTCTCTAATTCTCATTTTCTGAGTGAAAAATTAAGAAAATAATAGCACTCATTCCATAGGTCTGTTATAATAACTAAATGAGAAAATATGCAGCACAAGAGCTACCATATTAAATGCTTGCTATGAGACAGACACTGTGCTATATATGTGTTTCTACGTGCATAAAAAGTCCTGAAATTATAGTTCTTAACATTCTTTATTTTAGTAGATTTCTACTTTGTGCTAGACAAACTTGCCATTTTTGTAAAATGAGAGGATTGAACTAAATAATAAACATAGGGACTTTATTTTGTGTTGCTGTTTCTCCAGCATCTGGAACAGTGTCTGCTTCTTAAAAGGTACTCTACAAGTTGGACCAAATTAATGAATTGATATATTTGCATAATATACAGTAGTTTATAATATACTCTTACTATATTATAATAATTAATTTTAGCATACAGACTGCAAGCTTTGTTGTAATCCATAAATTTCCTTCCAAGGTAAGATGTATTAACTGAAGGTAATTTTCATACAATTATGCTGATATTTACAGCATTGTTTAGTGACTGTACCTATAGAATGTATGTAGTGTATAATGTATAAATATATGACAGAGTTGATGTAGTTTCTAATAGAGACTAATCAAAGATGAACATACAAGTTATCTTTCTCAAAAGACTAAACCATTAAAGGTTTTGAGCAGAAGAATCATGTGATTTGAGTTACACTTTTATAACTTAAAAAATCCCTCTGGATGGAGTATTGAGAACAGACCATGAAGGGATAAGAGTAGAAATAAGGAAAAAAAATAATATAGAATAGAGATGATATCTTGAACCAGGATGGTAGCAGTGGATATTGTTTCTGAAAGTAGGATGTTTGGCAGTAGGACGACAACAGGATTTTCTGACAAATTGGACATGTAATGCTAGAGAAAGATAGGAGTTGAAGGGAATGCCAGTGGTATTTATCTGAGCAAGCAGAAGGATGGAAATGAGAAAGACAGCAGGTAGAGTAGGATTAGATAATATAGAAAGTTATGGTGATCTTGACAAGTGGAGTTTCAATGACGTGGAGGGACAAAAGTTTAGTTGGAGTATGACTAGCAGAGCTTGAAAAAAGAATTCTAGAATACAAGTATGGGAAACTTTTACTTTTAGTGAGATTGCTTTATGACTACATTATGAAGGAAAATCAATGATAATCTGATAAGATCTAACCAAAAATAATATATAAAAATATCAAAAAATTTTTTTAATTTAAAAAATTTTTCCATGTTTCAATTTTTTATCCATTTATTCACTTTCATGAATTTCATTTAAAAATTTTAAAAATGGGTTCTGTACATTTTTTAGTGTACTCTATTTCTATTAAGAAATGCATACTCTTTTTATAAAAATTAACTTTTATTTTAAGATTGGGGTACCTATGCAGGTTTTTTATATAGGTAAACTTGTTCCATGGGGGTTTGTTGTACAGATAATAAGTCTAGTACCCATTAGTTATTCCTGATCTCCTTGTGCGTCTCACCCTCCATCTTGTAATAGGTTCCAGTGTATGTTGTTCCCCTCTACGTGCCCATATATTCTCATTGTTTAGCTCCTAATTATAAGTGAAAACATGTGGTATTTGGTTTTCTGTTCCTGCATTTGTTTTCTAAGGATAATCGCCTCCAGCTTCACCCATGTTCCTGCAAAGGACATGATCTCATTCTTTTTTTTCCCCTTTGTTTTTCTTTATTCCTTCTTAAAAAACAAATGGACAAACAAACATGGGAAACATGTGCAGAATGTGCAGCTTTGTTACATAGGTATATGTGTGCCAGTGGTTTGCTGAACCTACTGACCCATTATCTCAATTCCCTCTCCTCAACCTCCACCTCATAACAGGCCCTGGTGCGTGTTGTTCCCCTCTCTGTGTCCATGCGTTCTTAATGTTCAATTCCCACTTATGAGTGAGAACATGCAGTGTTTGGTTTTCTGTTCTTTTGTTAGTTTGCTGAGAACAATGGTTTCCAGCTTCATCCATGTCCCTGCAAAAGACATGATCACATTCCTTTTTATGACTGCATAGTATTCTGTGGGGCATATGTACCACATTTTCTTTATCCAGTCTATGATTGATGGGCATTTGGGTTGCTTCCAGGTCTTTGCTATTGTAAATAGTGCTGCAATAAACATATGTGTGCATGTGTCTTTATAGTAGAATGTCATATTCCTTTGGGTTTATACCCAGTAATGGGATTGCTGGGTCAAATGGTATTTCTGGTTCTAGGTCCTTGAGGAATTGCCATCTTGTCTTCCAAAACTGTAATTTTTACATTCCCAACAACAGTGTAAAAGCATTCATATTTCTTCACAGCCTCGCCAGCATCTACTGTTTTCTGACTTTTTAATAATCGCCATCCTGACTGGTATGAGATCATATATTTCTAGTTTTGATTTTTGTTTCTCTGATGATCAGTGATGTCGAGATTTTTTTTATATGTTTCTTGACTGCATAAGTATCTTCTATTGAGAAGTGTCTGTTTATATCCTTTGCCCATTTTTTAATGGAGTTGCTTTTTTCTTGAAAATATATTTGTTTTTAATTTAATTTTATTTTTACTATACTTTAAGTTCTGAGATACATGTCCAGAACGTGCAGGTTTGTTACATAGACATACATGTGCCATGGTGGTTTGCTGCAACCTGTCATCTACATTAGGTATTTCCCTTAATCCTATCTCTCTTGTAGCCCCCAACTCCCCAACAGGCCCTGGTGTGTGATGTTCTCCTTCCTGTGTCCATGTGTTGTCAATTGTCCAACTGCCACTTCTGAGTGAGAACATGTGGTGTTTGGTTTTCTGTTCTTGTGTTAGTTTGCTGAGAATGATATTTTCCAGCTTCATCCATGTCCCTGCAAAGGACAGGAACTCATCCCTTGTTATGGCTGCATAGTATTCTATGGTGTGTATCTGCCACAGTTTCTTTATCCACTCTATCATTAATTGGCATTTGGGCTGGTTTCAAGTCTTTCCTATTGTGAACAGTGCCACAGTAAACATATGTGTGCATGTGTCTTCCTAGTAGAATGATTATAATCCTTTGGGTATATACCCAATAATGGGATTGCTGGTTCAAATGATATTTCTGGTTATAGCTCCTTAAGGAAATGACACACTATCTTCCATAATGGTTGAACTAATTTACACTCCCACCAACAATGTAACAGCATTCCTGTTTTCTTCTCAGGTTTTTATAGTGTTAGGTCTTATGTTTAAATCTTTAATCCATCTGGAGTTAATTTTTGTATAAGGTGTAAGGAAGGGATTCAGTTTCAGCTTTCTGCACATGGCTAGCCAGTTTTCCCAACACCATTTATTAAATAGGGAATCCTTTCCCCATTGCTTGTTTTTGCCAGGTTTGCCAAAAATCAGATGGTTGCAGATATGTGGCATTGCCTCTGAGGCTTCTGTTCTGTTCCACTGGTCTATATCTCTGTTTTGGTACCAGTACCATGCTATTTTGATTGCTATAGGCTTGCAGTATATGTTGAAGTCAGGTAGTGTGATAACTCCAGCTTTGTTTTTTTGTTTGTTTTTCTTTTTTCTTTTTTTTTTGCTTGGGATTGTCTTGGCTATGTGGGATCTTTTTTGGTTCCATATGAAATTTAAGGTTTTTTTTGTTTTTTGTTTCTTTTTTCCCCAGTTCTGTGAAGAAACTCAGTGGTAACTTGATGGGGATAGCATTGAATCTATAAATTACTTTGGGCAGTATGGTCATTTTCATGATATTGATTCTTCCTATCCATGAGCATGGAATATTTTTCTATCTGTTTATGTCCTCTTTTATTTTCTTGAGCAGTGGTTTGTGGTTCTTTTTGAAGAGGTCCTTCACATCCCTTGTTAGTTGTATTCCTAGGTATTTTATTCTCTTTGTAGTAATTGTGAATGGGAGTTCACTCATGATTTGGCTCTGTTTTGTCTGTTATCGGTGTATAGGAATGCTGGTGTGTGTACACATTGGTTTTGTTTCCTGAGACTTTGCTGAAGTTGCTTATCAGCTTATGGAGATTTTGGGCTGAGACGATGGGGTCTTCTAAATATACAATCAAGTCATCTGCAAACAGAGACAATTTGACTTCCTCTTTTTCTATTCAAATACACTGTATTTCCTTCTCTTGCCTGATTGCCCTGACCAGAACTTCCAATACTACGTTGAATAGGAGTGATGAAAGTGGCCATCCTTGTCTTGTGCCAGATTTCAAAGAGAATGCCTCCAGCTTTTGCCCATTCAGTATGATATTGGCTGTGAATTTGTCGTAAGCAGCTCTTATTATTTTGAGATACATTCCATCAATACCTAGTTTATTGTGAGTTTTTAGCATAAAAGCTGTTGAATTTTGTCGAAGACTTTCTCTTCATCTATTGAGATAATCATTTGGTTTGTCTTTGGTTCAGTTTATGTCATGGATTATGTTTATTGATTTATATATGTTGAACCATCCTTGCATCCCAGGGATTAAGCTGACTTGATCATGATGGATAACCTTTTTGATATGCTGTTGGATTCGGTTTCCCAATATTTTATTGAGGATTTTCACATCGATGTTCATCAGGGATATTGGTGTGAAATTTTCTTTTATAGTTATATCTCTGCCAGGTTTTGGTGTCAGGATGATGTTGGTCTCATAAAATTAGGGAGAATTCCCTCTTTTTGTATTGTTTGGAATAGTTTCAGAAGGAATGATGGTACCAGCTCCTCTTTGTACCTCTGGTAGAATTTGGCTGTGAATCCATCTGGTCCTGGACTTTTTTGGTTGGTAGGCTATTAACTGCTGCCTCAATTTCAGACCTTGTTATTGGTCTATTCAGGGATTTCACTTCTTCCTGGTTTAGTCTTGGGAGGATGTAAATGTCCAGGAATTTATCCATTCCTTCTTTTCAAAAAACCACCTCCTGGATTCATTGATTTTTTGAAGGGTTTTTTTGTGTGTCTCTAACTCCTTCAGTTCTGCTCTGATCTTAGTTATTTTTTTATCTCCTGTTAGTTTTTGAATTTGTTCTTGCTCCTCAAGTTCTTTTAATTGTGATGTTAGGGTGACAATTTTAGATCATTCCTCTTTTCTCTTGTGGTCATTTAGTACTATAAATTTACCTCTGTACACTGCTTTAAATGGGTCCCAGAGATTCTGGTATGTTGTGTCTTCATTCTCATTGGTTTCAAAGAACATCTTTACTTCTGCCTTTATTTCATTATTTATCCAGTAGTCATTCAGGAGCAGGCTGTTTAATTTCCACATAGTTGTGCAGTTTTGAGTGAGTTTCTTAATCCTGTATTCTAATTTGATTGCACTATGGTCTGAGAGACTTTTTGTTATGATTTCTGTTCTTTTGCAGTTGCTGAGGAGTGTTTTACTTCCAATTATGTGGTCAATTTTAGAATAAGTGCAACATAGTGCTGAAAAGAATGTATATTCTGTTGATTTGGGGTAGAGAGTTCTGTAGATGTCTATTAGGTCCTCCTGGTCCAGATCTGAGTTCAAATCCTGTATATCCTTATAAATTTTCCTTCTTATTGATCTGTCTAATATTGACAGTGGGGCATTAAAGTCTCCCACTATTATTGTGTGGGAGTCTAAAGCAGTGCTTTATGAATTTGGGTGCTCCTTTATTGGGACCATATATATTTAGGATAGTTAGCTCTGTTGTATTGATCCCCTTAACATTAGGTAATGTCCTCTTTGTCTCTTTTGATCATTGTTGGTTTAAAGTCTGTTTTATCAGAGACTAGGATTGCAATTCTTGCTTTTTTTTTTTTTTTCTTTCCATTTGCTTGGTAAATCTTCCTCCATCCCTTTATTTTGACCCTATGTGTGTCTTTGCATGTGGATGGGCCTCTTGAATACAGCACACCGATGGGTCTTGACTCTTTATCCAATTTGCCAGCCTGTGTCTTTTAATGGGGGCATTTAGCCCTTTTACATTTAAGGTTAATATTCGTATGTGTGAATTAGATCCTGTCATTATAATGCTAGCTGGTTATTTTGCCCATTAGTTGATGAAATTTCTGCATAGTACCAGTGGTCTTTACAATTTGGTATGTTTTTGCAGTGGGTGGTACCAGTTGTTCCTTTCCATGTTTAGCACTTCCTTCAAGAACTCTTATAAGGCAAGCCTGGTGGTGACAAAATCTCTCTGCATTTGCTTGTTCATAAAGGATTTTATTTCTCCTTCACTTATGAAGCCTAGTTTGGTTGGATATGAATTTCTGGTTGAATTTAAGGATGTTGAATATTGGCCACCATTCTCATCTGGCTTGTGGGGTTTCTGCCAAGATATTCACTGTAAGCCTGATAGGCCCCCTTTGTGGGTAACTCGACCTTCCTCTCTGGCTGCCTTTAGCATTTTTTCCTTCATTTCAACCCTGGTGAATCTGACAATTACGTGTCTTGGGGTTGCTCTTCTCAACGAGTATCTTTGTGGTGTTCTCTGTATTTCTTGAATTTGAATGTTGGCCTGCCTTGGTAGGTTGGGGAAGTTATCCTGGATAATATCCTGAAGAGTGTTTTCCAACTTGTTTTCATTCTCCCCATCACATGGATCAAACATAATTTGGTCTTTTCATGTAATCTCGTATTTCTCAGAGGCTTTGTTCATTTCTTTTCACTCTTTTCTCTCTAATCTTGTCTTTTCACTTTATTTCATTGGGTTGATTTTCAATTTCTGATATCCTTTCTTCTGCTTGATTGATTCAGCTATTGAAACTTGTGTATGCTTCACAAAGTTCTTGTGCCGTATCTTTCAGCTCCATCAGGTCATTTATGTTCTTCTCTAAACTGGTTATTCTAGTTAGCATTTCATCTAACCTTTTTTCAAAGTTCTTAGCTTCCTTGTATTGGATTAGAACATGCTCGTTTAGCTCAGAGAAGTTTGTCATTACCCACCTTCTGAAGCCCACTCCTGTGAATGCATCAAACTCATTCTCCATCCAGTTTTGCTCTTCTGCTGGCAGGGAGTTGTGATTCCTTGGAGGAGAAGAGGCATTCTGGTTTTTGGAATTTTCAGCCTTTTTGCGCTGATTTCCTCCCATCTTCGTGGATTTATCTACCTTTGATCTTTATTTATTTATTTATTTATTTATTTATTTATTTATTTATTTTTGAGACAGAGTTTTGCTCTGTAACCATGCTGGAGTGCAGTGGCACAATCTCGGCTCACTGCAACCTCTGCCTCCTGTGTTCAAGTGATTCTTCTGCCTCAGCCTCCCGAGTAGCTGGGACCACAGGTGCGTACCACCATGACTGGCTATTTTTTTTTTTTGTATTTTTAGTAGAGACAGGGTTTCACTGTGTTGGCCAGGATGGTCTCGATCTCTTGACCTCATGATCTGCCCACATCAGCCCCCTAAAGTGCTGAGATTACAGGTGTGAGCCACTGCGCCTGGCCTGCCTTTGATTTTTGAAGTCAGTGATCTTTGGATGGGGTCTTCGAGTGGATGTCCTTTCTGTTGTCTGTTGATGTTGAAACTATTTATTTCTGTTTGTTAGTTTTCCTTCTAACAGTCAGGCCCCTCTGCTGCAGATCTGCTGGAATTTGCTAGAGGTCCATGCCATACCTTGCTTGCCTGGGAATCACCAGCAGGGGCTGCAGAACAGCAAAGATTGCTGCCTGTTCCTTCCTCTGGTAGTTTTGTCCCAGAAGGTTACCCACCAGATGCCAGACAGAGCTCTCTTGTATGTTGTCTGTTGGCCCCTACTGGGAGGTGTCTCCTGATCAGGATACATGAGGGTCAGGGAGCCACTTCAGGAGGCAGTCTGTCCCTTATCAGAGCTTGAACACTGTGCTGGGAGATCCACTGCTCTCTTCAGAGCTACCAGGCAGGGACCTTTAAGTCTGCTGAAGCTGTACCCACAACCACCCCTTTTTCCAGGTGCTTTGTCCCAGGAAAGTGGGGGCTTTATTTATATGTCACCAATGGGCTGCTGTCTTTTTTCTGAGATACCCTGCCCAGCAAAGAGGGAATCTAGTGACACAGTCTGCCTACAAAGGCCTTGCTGAGCTGCTGTGTGCTCTGCCCAATTCATTGTGTTTTTGTTTACACAATGATGTTAAAACCACCTACTTGAGCCTCAGCAATTGTAGATTCTCCTCCCTTCACTAAGCTTGAATATCCCAGGTTGAGCTCAGACTGCTGTGCTGGCTGTGAGAATGTCAAGTCAGTGGATCTTAGCTTGCTGGTCTTTACTAGGATGGGTCCTGCTGAGCCAGATCACTTGGCTCCTCGGCTTCAGCCCCCTTTCCAAGGGAATGACTAGTTCTGTCTCACTGGCATTCCAGGCACCATTGGGGTATGAAAAAAAAAAAACTGCTGTGGCTAGCTCGTTGTCTTCCCAAACAGCTGCCCAGTTTTGTGCTGGAAACTCAGGATTCTGGTGTTGTAGACACTGGAGGGAATCTTTTGGTTTGTGGGTTGTGAAGACCATGGGAAAAGCACAGTAACTGGGCCAGAGTGCAAGGGAAAGTCCCTAATAGCTTCCCTTGGCTAGGTGAGGGAGCTCCCTGTCCCCTTGCACTTCCTGTGTGAGGTGACACCCCACCTTGCTTCAGTTCACCCTCCTTGGGCTGCACCCACTGTCCAACCAGTCTCAGTGAGATGACCAGGTATCTCAGCTGGAAATGCAGAGATTACACACCTTCTGTGTTGATCTCGCTGGGAGCTGCACACTGGAGCTGTTCCTATTTGGCCATCTTGCTAGCAATCAGCAATTTTTAAAATTTCCTTGTAAATTCTGGAGATTAGACATTTGTGAGATAGGTAGACTGCAAAAATTTTCTCCACTCTGTAGGTTGCCTGTTCACTCTGATGATAGTTTCTTTTTCTGTGAAGAAGCTCTTTAGTTTAATCAGATCCCATTTGTCAATTCTGGCTTTTGTTGCAATTGCTTTTGGTGTTTTTGTCATGAAGTCTTTGCCTATACCTATGTTTTGAATGGTATTGCCTAGGTTTTTTTCTAGGGTTTTTATGGTTTGGGGTTTTACATTTAAGTCTTTAATTCATCTTAAAGACTTAATTAATCTTAGGTTAATTTTTGTGTAAGGTGCAAGAAAGGGGTCCAGTTTCAGTTTTCTGCATATGAGTAGCCAGCTTTCCCAGTACACTGAATAGATCTTTTCCCATTCCTTGGTTTTGTCAGGTTTGTCAAAGATCACATCTGATCTTTGCATATGTGTAGTATTATCTCTGAGGTCTCTATTCTTCTCCATGGGTCTATATGTCTGTTTTGGTACTAGTACCTTGCTGTTTTTGTTACTGTAGCCTTGTAGTATAGTTTGAAGTTAGGTACCATGATGCCTCCAGCTTTGTTCTTTTTGCTTAGGATTGTCTTGGCTATACAGGGTTTTCTTTGGTTCCATATGAAATTTAAAATATTTTTTTCTGATTATGTGAAGAAGAATGCCAATGGTAGTTAGATGGGAATAAATTACTTGGGGCAATATGGCCATTTTCACAATATTGATTCTTCCTATTGATGAGGATGTGAAATTTTCTATTTGTTTGTGTCCTCTCTGATTTTCTTGAGCATTGGTTTGTAGTTCACCTTGAAAAGGTCCTTCACATCCCTTGTTAACTGTATTCCTATGTGTTTAATTCTCTTTGTAGCAATTGTGAATGGGATTTCATTCATGATTTGGCTCTCTCTCTGTTGTTGGTTTAAAGAAATGCTTGTGATTTTTGAACATTGACTTTGTATCCTGAGACTTTGCTAAAGTTGCTTATCAGTTCAAGAAGTTTATGGGCTGAAATGATGGGATTTTCTAAATATAAAATCATATCATCTGCAAACAGAGACAACTTTACATCCTGTCTTCCTATTTGAATACCCTTTATTTCTTTCTTTTTCCTGATTTCCCTGGTCAGAACTTCTAATACTATGTTGAATAGGAACAGTGAGAGAAGACATCTTTGTCTTGTGCCAGTTTTCAAAGGGAATGCATCCAGCTTTGCCCATTCAGTATGATATTGGCTGTAGGTTTGTTATAAATGGCTCTTATTATGTTGAGATATTTTCTATCAATACCCAGTTTATTGAGAGTTTTTAACATGACGGGATGTTGAATTTTATGAAGGGCCTTTTCTGCATCTATTGAGATGAACGTGTGGTTTTTGTCATTGGTTCCGTTTATGTGATGGATTATTATGTTTATTGATTTTTGTGTGTTGAACCAGCCTTGCATCCTAGGGATGAAGCTGAATTGACTGTGGTGGATGAGCTTTTTGATACGCTGCTGGATTTGGTTTGCCATTATTTTATTGAGGATTTTGCATTGATGTTCATCTGGGATATTGGCCTGATATATAAAATTTTCAAATCTGGGTATGCTTTAAATTTGGTAAAAAATTGCATGCCTTTGAAGCAATTTTGTTAAGATTAATGTAGTACATTCTGATTACTTTGCAAGGAAAAGTGATTGACATCAGGGAAGATGAAAATTTATTAGTCAAGTTTCAATAAAAATAGTTTTAATGGGTGATGGGATTTTAAAATTACATGATGTTTTAGTAATCACAACCAAAAATGTCTCCTCTTATTTAGCTCAACATATTTCTATAAAGTCTCTTTTTCAACCATGGCAGTTATTATAACCATGTATGAAAATAAATAGTACTTAACCAAAACTGTGAATTTTTGTATTATAAGGTTTAAACCAAATTTGAAAAGTACATTTAGTTACATTCATTGCATTGCTCTCAGTCCTTTATTTTCGAATCCAAAATAAAGTGATAATCCAAGAAGCTTTATGAAATCATAATAAAAAAATTAAAATATACTTTAACTTTTTATCTTTGCTTCATCTGTCTTTAATTTTTATTTTTCAGTATACCTTAAATGTATATATTAGTCTACTAATACTGATATATAACTCATAAAACAATAAATAAATGCATGTTTGACATGTATGCTTAAAATAATAAAAGTGCACTGTTAGAAAAATGTAAAGCACATTGCAATAAAGAGAGCAGAAGTAAACACAAATACTTGCAGCATGACAGGGAAACAGTGCAGAGTCTAAAATACTCTGCTCATCACACCTAAAGCATAATACTTAAAATATGAGATGATAGAAAATGAGAAACAAGACTTTGTCTTCTCAAGAGCTTACTTATTTCTTAAGACACTTTTTATAGATTTGTTTTTACTAATTAAAATATGACTTCCAGGACCTATTGCTCAATAGAATCAAGACAACATTGCAGAAAAAATATAAGAAGACCGTGTTAGCCTTTTAACAACTACTTATCTCCATGGGATTCAGCTGTATTTCATATTCAAGCTATTTTAAGGCAGAGGCTTTCAGAAAAAATATATATTTTTTTTTCTGAAAAAAATATATTTTTTTCTGAAAACACAATTATATATAAAATATATATATATATATTTTTTTCTGAAAACACAAATAACACTCAAATTCTGTTCTTCTCTTTTTGATCCTACCCTATCCTAACCTTGGCAATTACATGACAGTATGAAAAAAAGAGGGGAAACCCTATTTTGAATAGATATTTTAAATAGGCTATAATTGAATATTGACACAATGCTAAGACACATATATAAATTCTAAACATGTGTTGTTCATCTTTTGCAACTCTGTTTTAATTTTTAGAAAAAAATGTATCTGAGCCCCAGGAATATTTGTTTAGCAAAGATATTCTATTGCAATTAGCTGAGAATGAAAGAAACAAAGGGAAGTCAATTACAGCTGTCTGGTCATTTGGAACCTTACAGCATTAACTGTCAGTTAATGGAAGAGGCTAGAAACTTTTGCTTCCTCAGACCTTCTTATAATTAATATGATTATTAATATTATACCTCACAGTCAGAAATCAATAAATCACTGACAAAAAGATACTGCTTAAGATGCATGTAAAATTTTGTTCTTCATGAAAGTTCAAAGACATCCAAACTGACATCTTCAGGATTCACATACCTCTGCATACACACTGAACTAACTCAATGTTTTCACACTTCTACAGTCAGGAAATACAATTTTTAAAACAACAGAATTGGTCCTTTTAAACAATGTCTGCAGCCTCTCCAGAACAGAATACAGAGTATGCAAGGAGGCATTATCTTTTACAGAGCTGTGCATCCCCCTATGCACTATGTCTTCTTAGCCAGTTGCCTGAGTGTGGAACATCTGTGTTTATTTTGCATGAGGAAGTTGTTTCTTGGCTTTGCCAAAATGAGCTCTGATGTGGGACTCTGGGTTTGTGGATTTTCCGTAGGGTGATGACAAAGCTCAAGTGGCAGTACATTGTTTTTGTATATAATGCATATTACATGAAGTTATCCATATTTAATGACAAGTGTGCTATATTTTTAATCTTTATAGCTTTAATGTGTGTGAGAGGTTTTAATAATTGGTGCTGAGATGATAGTAATGTCCCAGAAATGCTCAGCACAACTGCTGTGGTTCTCAGCCCACAGTTAGCACAGGTTGTAAATTATGAAACTTGATTAGCAATAGACTTGGCAATATCTCTCATCTTTTGAAAATGCCAATCTGTAGCATCATGGGTACAAAATATTTTTATTCACACTTTTAATATTCACCTGAATAGCCTATGTGAAAAACCCCAGAAGAAAAATGATGGGCTAGTCAGGGAAATTAAGTTTTTTTTGTCACAGATTTAGAGTTCTACTTGCAAAAACTAAATAGTTTCACCTCCAAAATTCTCCAGTTAAGATTCTAATTTTTCTGTATATAGCAACAGAGTTTTAAATATTATAGGTATGTATTCTGTAATGTTTCTTTCTTTTTTTTTTTAAAAAAGGGGGCTTTTTGAAAAAATCATTTTATTCACAATCACTAGTAAGTTTCAGTTAGAAATTTCAGCGATCTAAAAATTTTGGTAACTTTCATTTTCAACAGCATCAATTTTTGCTTAAATTTTTCTTGTACTTTTCTAGCCCAAATTGTCTGTTCCTTGGTCTGGCAATCAGCCCACTAATGTTGAAAGACAAGATCAGTCAGTTCAATGAGTGTTTACTGAGCACATTAGGCCATTCTTGCATTGACGTAAAGATATACCTGAGGCTGGGTTTAAAAGAGATTTAATGGCCTCAAAGTTCTGCAGGCTGCACAGGAAGCATGGTGCTGGCATCTGCTTCTGGTAAGGGACTCTGGAAGCTTACAATCATGGTGGAAAGAAAAGGGGTGTCAGCTGGTCACATGGTGAGAGTAAGAGCAAGATATAGAGAGTCAGAAGGTGTCTGGCTTTTTTAAAAGAACCAAATCTCAAGTGAACTCAGAGCAAGAACTCACTGATCACCAAGGGGATGGTGCTAAACCATTCATGAGAGATTTGCCTGCATGATAAAATCACTTCTCTCTAGGCCCTACCAACAAAATTGGGAATCACATTTCAACATGAGATTTGAAAGCAAGATGCATCCAAACCATATCACTCAATATTTATAGGCAATAAAGAACATTATTAGAGACCTTGATCCTGCCCATCCAACTTACAGCAAAGCAACTATTACCCATCCCCACCCTTATTTTCATCACAGCATAAAACAGAGAATTTACTGTCTGCCAAACTAAGGGGACCCTGGGCATGGGACCACCCAGCTCAGCAGAGGGTACAGAGAATATAATGAAAACTTAGGGTTTATGTGAAAGGCTACATATAAAACTGAAACATTCCAACCTCACAGCTCAAACTGTCACACTCAGCTGAATGATTATTGACAACCAGTCTTACATCACCCAGAAGGCCTAAAAATGTAGTTAAGTATTAACATTTGAGTGTACCACCAATAAAATGTTATATTCCCAGCAAATCCCCTTACAGTGTAGCTGCTGTGCAAGAAACTCCATTTACACACAAAGTCTCCAAATACCTTTTTACTACCTACTTTATAAATATGGACAGATAACCAAGCATCATCAGGCAGGAAAACTTCAAACCACAGTGAAACGGAGATTACTATAATCAGAATATTTAATACATTAAACAAAAATAAACCCAGCATGTATTCAAAAGGAAATTTTAAGGAGAAAAAAAGAACTCTGGCAAAAGCAAATATACAAAAGAAAAATTGGAGAATAAATTTGAGGAAACATTGAGAAATTAAAATAAAATCATTAAGATATAAAATATAGGAAAGATGAGAAAATTAGAAAATCTGTCCAAGTAATCCAATACCAGAGTAATAGAATTCCAATAGAAAAAAAAAAAAACAAAGAAACCAAAATCAGATAATTATATTAAGAATACCAGAAAATATCCTAAAATTGAAGGGCATGTATATGTGAGTAAAAGTACACTAAAAGCACTTACCAGTATTGATAAAATAGAGATACAATGGGAAATTACATCAAGCAATTTCAGATAATTGTAAATAAAATAATTTTTAAAACATTCAAATGTATGTGTGTGCACACACAATTATAAAATGATCTGGACTCAGAATGAATTCAGATCTCAATAGAAACATGGGGAGCTAGGAGAAAATTAAGCAAATGCCTAAGCAATCCTATGGGAAGAAATCATCCTATGATTTTCTATCCACTCACATTGTCATTCACGAGAAAAATGAGGAGATTTTTTCAAGCACACAATTCCTTGAAAAATTTAGCTTCTATATAACATTTCTCACTTAGCCACTGGAGGAGGATATGGTCTCTACTAAGTTAAAAAAAAAAGATATAAGATACAGGAGACTGAAAACTCAGAGGTAAATCAAGAAGATTTCTAGAGTTTATAGGGATCAAAAATTCTGGGACAACAACTGTATATCAAGCTTAGGGAAAATTTATTAAAAATTAGAACAGGAAGGTGATGGAGTACCAAAGCTATATTTAAACATATTGCACAAAGTTTTAAATTTCTGGCATAGGATTAGGAAAGAATTATAGATAGCTACCTCTGAGATTAAACAAATGGAAATATAAGGCAAATAAAAACTCCAGGGAAACAAAATTCCTTGTAAAACTTTTATTTGAAAGAAAAAGAAAGTAAATTTTTGTACACCACATTAACATCTGTAAATAATATGGCACACTTATAATAACTAAAGAATAAATTAAATACTAATTTAACCAAAAATTTTGATGAATTAATTACATTGGGGAAAAGAAATTACCAAATTTTCATTTTGATAATTAAGTAGTCAATACATAATGTCTAAAACTGAAATATCAAAAAATAGTGGCAAAGGGATCTAGAATAGTTAAAATAATTTTGAAAAGATAAACAAGCTTGGAGAGCTTATACTACTTGATTAAGACTCATTTAAAGATATAGTAGTTAGGAGAGGGTGCTATACATACAAAAATATTTAAACAGATTCATGAATCAAAAAAGAGACTCCATATAGAGACCCACATGTATATGGTCAATTGATTTGTAACAAAGGTGCCAAAACAATTTAATGGAAAGGATGACTTAAAAAAATAAGTTGTGCTGGGTTAATTTAATATCAGTACAGAAAAACAACACTTGATCATACCTCACACTATGCAGAAAAATTAATTTGAAATGACTCATATTTCTTTTTTTTTTTGAAGAAAGAAAAAGAGAGGAAAGAAAGTGAGAGTGAAAGAAAGAAATAAAAGAATGTAAGAGAGAAAGAGGAAGAGAAAGAGGGAGAGAGAACAGGATTCTTGTTCTATTGCCCAGGCTAGAATGCAGTCTAAAAATGGGTATTAAAAACCTCTTTTATGCCAATAATTGTGCTTAACAATGGAGACAGGAAG
>CAUYLG010040509.1:0-112883 GCA_963573385.1 Cacajao melanocephalus
TTTAACTCTGGTGAGTGCCTCTCTCCAAATTTCAAAACTACCTTTTGTCATAGGCTGTGAAAAGTTTATGGATAAAGCCAGCTAGCTAACACAGAAGGGTACTCTGACTATCTACTGGATTTAGAACAAAGTGTATGTGACAAACAATGCTGTCAAGTCCTCTTAGCTGAAGACTAGTCATTACCTTCAGAACAAGTATGTAATGGGTTCAGTCTGCTTGACTATATAAAAGGTTGAGGTTTATTTGTCTTTGCATTCTTTTGGCAGATTGACTGTGATGGGCATCATGTTCAAGTTTAATGATTATTCAATGATAAAATTGTCTTTTTTCTCTTCTACCTTACTGGAGAAGTTTTCTAGTTGGGGAGGAAATTCTATTTTTGTTTATAGTTCCCCACAGGATCAAGTTAATCATTTATTAACTTTCCAGACCACTCTTCTCTTGCTAACCAGTCATGGCATACATTCTGCATATATGACATTATTTGAGGGTGAATGAAGATTAGAGAGAATATACAGAATATATGGTAGATATATTTGTTTTAATCTTATAAAACAAATGCATATATATATATATATATATATATATATACAGCATGTATATAGAGAATATATATTCTTAGAATATATGTATATATACAGAATATATGCTAAATATATTTGTTTTAATCTTATAAAAACAAAACATTCTAATTCAGATCTTCAGTTTCTCAAGCCTTGTAAAAATGGGTCTTATGAAAATTTTCAATTATATATTAAAATAGAGAGAATAGTATAACACCCCTTTACTTATCTTCCAGTTTCAGCAATTATCAAGATTTCTCCAATCTTATTTCATCTATATCCACTTTTGTTTTTGGTTTTTGGCTGTGGTGTTTTTTATAAAATTTACGTATATAATTTAATCTGGAAATGCTTCAATATGTATTTCTAACATATTAAGAAAAACATAAACACAACTATTCACAATAGCCAAAAAGTAAGAAAAGTACAAATGTTCACCAGTGGATAAATGGATAAATAAACTGTGGAACATACACACAGTGAAATATTATTTAGCCATAAAATTAAGTACTAATATGAGTTACAAGGTGGGTGAACCCCCAAAACATGCTAAGTGGAAGCTGGTAGGTGTAAAAAGTCAGATATTGTGTGACTCTATGTGAAATGTTCATAGTAGATTATTCTATAGAGATAGAATGCATATTGGTGTTTTCCAGGGCCTAGGAGAAAGGAGGAATGTAGAGAAACTGCTTAACCGGTAAGAGTAACTTTGAGGTGATGAAACTGTCTTGGAACTAAGTAGAGGTTTTACAGCATTTTGAATGGAAGACTTTTAGTCCATCAGAATCTCTTATGGGACACTAACAAGTGAAGAGGTGAATATTGGAAGCAGTTACAAATCATGAAAGTTTATAATGAGAACAATCATTGTGCTGAGAGAGAAGATAATTGGGAGATTCTTCAGATGACACTGTCAAGGAGGACCTTTCTGAGGTTGTAATACTTAAACCTAGGCCTAGAATTTGAAAAGTTTCCAGCAGTGTCAAGAGTCTTTAGAAAGAAGAAGTTGCATGTTTGAGAAACTAAGCGCAGATGTGGGTAGTGGATGTATCTGTGCAGACTTTCCCAGCAATCTAAATGGGCCTGTATCTGGCTAACAGTGTAACTGGATAAATGGAACTTAGCTACTCAGTTCATGAATGAATGATGCATTGTCACGTGCTTGTCTCTTAAATTGTGGTGAAATGAGGATATGTATCTAGACTGGGGAAGGGACAATTGCGTTTTTAGTTTTCTAATATTCTACTCATCCTTAACTGCTTGAGACCCAAGGTCTGAATAATGTTAATAATTTTGGGCTAGGATACAGTAATTAAAACAATTTCTCAAGAGAAGAATACATTAAAGAAACTTAAATCTAGAATACCTAAGGAATCTAGGATCAGAGAAATAAGTAGAGGACTGGAGAGAGAGGGATGGGACAGCAAGGATCTGAAGATATTTAAGCAAAGGGAAGGAAACCATCTTGTCTAGTGCATGATAGGTAGAATAGGTTTGGTATAAACTCTGCCCCCTCTAGCTGTGTGCCCATCAGCAAATTGTTTTGCCTCTGGAAGCGTAAGTTGTGGAATGGGAATCATCATCATAATACTTATTCTACAGGGATTATGTGAGCTTTAAATCAGATCATGATTGAAACTGGCTTAGCAGATTGCCTGGTACAAAGGAAACCCTTACTTCTGCTGCGGATATTATTCCTTTTTTTGGTTCATCAGCTTTTTAGACCCCGTTAATATTCATCTTTTGTCTCATGTTTTATACCTTGAATTCATATTTTACTGTTCTCCTTTCTGGGCTTTAAAAAAGTGCTCCCATAGAAAAAATTGTTTTAGTCTCTGAATATCCCAGGTTTTCTCTTCAACCTCTTCATTAATGTTAAATAAATGAGGAGCTTCTTCATTTATGTTACTAACTATAGTCAGTATATTTTGACTCAAAACAGTAAAAGGGTAGTCAGTACCTTTACACACACAAACAACAAAATGGTAATTGAAATCAACCATTATTCAAAATATCTAGTTGTTTGTCTGAATTAAGTGGCTCAGATGCTTTTGTGTATGGAAACTCTGGCTTGCTTAGAAGTTTCAGTACCAATTGTGAATAATTTATTGAGTACCAGTAGCAAACAAAGCATGATGTTAGATGCATTTAAGGAAGTGGAGATGAATGAGGTACAAAGAATATAGGTTTCATATTTCTAGCATTTTGCTACCGTCTTTAACATTTATTATTTCATTTGAATCATAGCAAATTTTATGAATTTATTTCATTTTATGGATTAAAAAAATGTGTATAGAAATAAAAGTTTGGAAAGGCAGATCACCTGAGGTCAGGAGTTCAAGACCGGCCTGGCCAACATGTGAAACCCCAACTCTACTAAAAGTATAAAAATTAGCTAGGCATGGTAGCATGTGTCTGTAATCCCAGCTACTGGGGAGGCTGAGACATCAGAATTGCTTGAACGTGGGAGTTGTAGATTGCAGTGAGCTGAGATCACGCCATAGCACTCCAGCATGGGTGACAGAGTGAGACTCTTTCTCCAAAAAAATAAAAATAAATTAAAAATAGTTTGGAAAGGCAAAGTGATTTTCCCATAAGTAGTAAAGTAGTAATAGGATTTTACTTTGTATATTTTTTTTCCTCCAAATCCCAGGGCTTTCCTTATCACATAGGAATCCAGAGAGATAAAACATACTCATTTATTAGCAACTGAGGCTAGGCAAAACCTAAGTAACAAAGCTATAAGCTCTAAACAATAGAAGATACTGAATAATAAAATATTCCTAAGAGTTTTTTGGCCAAAGATGTCTACTGAAGTCTGAACTCTGTCATTTACTGTCTTTGGAGCCTTGGATGAGATCACTTAACCTTGTTGAGCTTTACTCCCTCATTGTCTTTGTGAAGATAAAATTATATGATATAGTGAAGCCACTGAGAAAAGGAAAATGCTCTAAAAATATAACAGAATTCCATTAATTGTAAGATGTTGATTTGATATTTACAAAATATACTTTAATATTTGAGAATTTTGATGTATGTCACAATTAAAATATTTAAGGAATGCTTTATATTAGGTTGGTGTAAAAGTAATCACTGCTTTTGCTATTGAAAGTAATGGCAAAAACCACAATTACTTTTGCACCGACTGAATACAACTAATGTCAGATAGGGTTTACATAGTTTTATATAGGATGATTTTGCTGTGAAATCCTTTTACTGTAGGTGACTTATTTTACAGAACATTATTTATCCTATTTATCTGAATCCATGTAATCAGAAGGCATATTATAGTTCTGCCATACCTTATGTATTATTATTTAAGAGAACTTTAAAACCTACTTTTTTTCCTCTCCTCCGGATTCTAGAGGTTAAGTTTTTCAATATGGTAGGTACCTTTAAAAAGAGTCTTTGTTGTGAGGCCCTCAAATACTTGTCATAAAGTTTTATTCCTTTCTACCATTTGGGAACTTTAGTTGCCAGAAACAGTCAATATATTTCCAAAAGTGCTGATTAGGGAATATTCTGCTAATTGCTTTTGATTCACCTTAAAGAGAGCAATTAGCAATGTAAATTTTATCTTTGGGGTTATGAACATTCTTATGATCAAACTTGAGTTTTTGGTCCTAAAAGTTTATCATAGAGAAAATAATTCTTCTAATCCCCATGAACATGTTTGAAGAGTTAGGCTGACGTTTTTCTCACATCTTTTTCCACTGAGACACACAGTATATACAGCCTTTTGTGGGGGATTAGGATTCACAAGTACCTACATATTTGGTAACCATGAGAATCTAAACTGATGATTAATAGTAGAGCATCATTAAAAAAAATGTATAGCTAAAGGCAGAAAATAAAATGCTGATTGGTTCATTAAGCAATTCAATCCCAAACCATGAAAAGTTTAAGTTTAATCCTGCCTGAAGCCTTGACTGATCCTGTCATAAACACTTTTCATAAACCTTCCACTTAAACCTGGTCTTCTGGTTTTATTAATCTAACAATAATTCAAAATGACATACCGTGTAGCAATATAAATCTGTAAGATGAATATCATAAAACTTATTACAAAACCTTGGGTAATTATGTAAAA
Organism: Cacajao melanocephalus; assembly: GCA_963573385.1. Lineage (NCBI taxonomy): Eukaryota > Metazoa > Chordata > Mammalia > Primates > Pitheciidae > Cacajao > Cacajao melanocephalus. The sequence goes on from CAUYLG010040509.1 coordinate 4,655, forward strand.
ATGCAGTATCTTTTAGTTAGGTATGTCTTTCTGAATTGCAGCTTCTGGCTTGGTTAACGGAAATGTTGACTGTAACGCTCTCTCAATGTGTTGATATGCCTCAAGGAAAAATAAAGGAAAAATTGAGATAGCCAGTGACAAAAAGTTCTGGAGTTCAGAAAGCCTTATTTGCAAAACTCAGGGAGCTATTTAAAGAAGACCTAGTTTATATTCTGTGGGAGGACTCCTCTTCCATATTGCTATGTGGGACTTTAGCTCTTGGATTTAATGGCTATACTGATATTCTGTAGATACACTTAGGGGCTCTGGGCAATAGGCATAGTTTCAGAAACTCAAATGAACTCTCAGATATTGGACTATTTTTGGGGGGTGGATTTTCTTAGTTCTTAGTCTCGGGGTAAGATGAACTCTCAAACTAGATCATAAGAGTAAACCTTAGAAATGTATTACTCCAATCCTGTTATTTGGAACAGAAGACTGCATCTCTATTTTGTAAGGTGCAGAGAGAGAGATTTCCAAGAATAAGCCTAGAAGGATTCCATAAGAGCTAGAGGGTTTGTTCTCATATTATGCCTGCCATAGTCACTCAGTAGCAGCAATCTGCTCTTAAATAAAAGGAGGCTTTGAACAAATGTTCAAATGCCTACTGTTGATCCCATGGGACATTTATGTTTTTATAAGACAGTTTTGGAGAAATATCTGAAGCCATAGAGTTTTTTCCCCTGCCTGTGCTCTATGGGTCTAGTTGACAATACATGAGAAAAAAAAAATCCACTTTAACGTGACGGGATGAAAGTCAAGGTGCATTACACACTGTGCTTTAGCATGGTCACAACTATAACTCAGTAAGATGTGTGTGTAATTATTTGTTGAGGATCTTCTCTGCTAGATTCTGAACGCCTCCCTAGTGTTTAGTTCAGTGCTTGGCTCATGGTGGGTGGTCACTGAGAATTTGCAGAATGATTTCTTCACTAAGGATATCTATACAATGGAAAGGAAAATACGACATTTTGAATGTTATCCACCTCCATGACAAAATATTGGCATTCAACTTTCATTCTAAAGCAGTTACTTTTTAAGGAGAATGTGTGCATCAGTGTATGTGTTTGGTGGACACTTGTGCAGTGTTTGTAGCATCAATTAGGTGGAAGACCATAGTTACTGCATATTTAATTTAGTAATTTGTTAAAAATGTAGTAAAGAAATAAAATTTAGCATTCTTACATGGAAGTTTAAGACATCTGCATTAGCTCAAATACTTTCCTTGTCAGATTTGTCTTTCTCAAAAAAATACCTTACATTCTTTCAGTCTTTCAAATATAGGACAACAGAACAATAATATGGATTTGAGTATCATAAACATATCCTACTCCCATCCTCTGCCCAGTTAAACACTCAGGTAGTGGAGGTGAGTAGTAGGCTAAAGTTATCATCCTTTGGTGGCAGTAGAAGTTGTGGTGGTGGTAGTAGTGAGCCCGGGGAAATGTAGACAGGAGTGTGGGGCCCTGTGGGGAAAGTTCAAGTACCAGGCAATCCCCTTCCTCAAAAGCAGCAAAGTAAAAATTAGAGACATTTGTTCTCAGTGTTCCCCAAGTAGCCTCCTGACCCATCCTCTTTCGTTCAGGCTGATGAAACTGACCCTTCTTTGTCCCCCAAACAATCATATCTTTTTTTTTCTTTAAAGTTCTTTTAATATTTAAATTGTAACAGGAAAATGACACCAGGGTGCCAAACTGCAGCTAGACCAGATGGACTTGGGTCAATCTCTTATTTCATTAACTTTGCAATAATGGAATCCTACATTTTACCTGTGTGTGTGTGTGTGTGTGTGTGTGTGTGTTTTGACTCATAGCCTTATGGCAAGGTTTTGCTGGACCAACCACCATCATTTTTTCTAAACATGAAAATGTAAGTTTCAATAAATATTGACAATATAGCTTATTTTCTGTTGCATTGTGTGGTCTACTACCCTTAAGAAGCAACTTTATAGTAAGTCAAAAATAAGCCCTGTATAGTGCAATGTTCTATTGCTACATGATCAGATACTAAAATAGGCAATTGCTGTCTTCCTTCTTACATCTTCATGTAACAGAATGATCTTTCTAATTTCAACTTTTAGGTAGTACAAACAATGCTGATTTGCTTTCACTCATCATATTTAAGACTCTTCAGATTAATATTGAACTAATATGGAGACAGCACACATCAGAGCCAGAATCGCAACTGCATTTATTATCCTAATTAATTTTGCTATCCCAATAGAGACAATTTTTAATTATTTTATTCAAATGAGAGGACAATTGTAATTCACAATAGTAAACATATTTTTATAATAAACACCAGGGCTGCCACTATTTACAGAACTCATTTAGTTGAATCTAAACAGCTAAATGTTTTGAAAATCACTGCTTAACAACAGGCGATTTTCCTTCACCCTTTAAAATAAGACTGTGTGTTTCTGCTCATACATGGGGCCTACAAATCTGCTGTTCCATTTTGACCTTTTCTTGGGAAAAGGGGAAGGAGAGAGAAAATGGATTCATCCTTTTGGGAAGCAGAATTCACTGTTTCTCATTTTAGTGTTTTTGTTACTAGTTAGGAGAAAATAGAAAGTTAACAGTTGAGCAATTCTTTAGAGATTTTGAATAAATACAGACAAACAGAAAGAACTTTCATTTAGAAATAAAGTAGGACTTTTATAGTTCTATTTTCATTATTGCCTTTGTATAAGAACACAAGAGTCTTGCAGCTCTAGAATTTGCCAGCTGCCTTTCCAAATAGTGTTAAGGTAGGAAAGAACAGTATTTAGTGGCAAAATATAGACTTGGCTTGCTGTCAGAATTTAATACAGTAAATCTGTTTAAGTTATTAACAAAAATGTTCAAGAGTCTTAATATACTTTTTCTCATTCATAGGGCATAGATAATTATGGAGATTACATGTTGTTGTTATCCTAGTAATTCTGTTACCTATCTTCTGAGAGCAATGGAAAACTCTGAAAATTGAACTTTAAAAATGTTTTTAAATTTTATATTCACTTTTTCATTTACTCATAATAAGCTTCATTCTTTTGGAGGTGCAGGTTTAAGACTTTAACAGTTAAATGGAGTTGTGACCACTACCACCATCAAGATACAGAGAAGACCAATTGTCCCAAATTATTTCTCTGTGTTCCCCCTACTTAGTCAACCCTTCCTTCCACCTCATCCTCTTGTTGACAATGATCTATCTGTTCTCCATACATATAGTGTTTTGGAAAGGAAATCGTATAATCCTTAGCTTTTTGAGCCTGGCTTTTTTCACTTAATATAGTTTAGATTCATCTATGATGTTGTATGTGTTAATAATTTGTTCCTTTTTATTGCTGATGGGCTACAGTGTGCTTTCTGTTCATTAGGGTTGTTCTCAGTTTTGAGTGATTGGGAATAAATCACTATAAGCTTTACATAACAAGTTTTGATGTGACCACAGTTTTTATTTCTCTTGGATAAATACCTAGAAATGTGATCACTGTGCTATATAGTAATGCATTTTTAGTTGTACAGAAAATCGATGAACTGTTTTCTAAAATGAATGTGCCATTTTTCATTCCTACATCTAATGTGTGAGTATTCCAGTTGCTCTGCATTTTCTCCAACATCTGGTATTGTGGATGTGTGTGTGTTTTTTTTAATTAGCTTTTTAGATGATGTGTAGTTGTATCTCATTTTAATTTGCATTTCTCTAATGAATGGTGATTTAGAGCTTTTTTCCATGTGCCTATTTGCCATCTCTCTTTTTTGATGGAAGTATTTGTTCAAAAATTTTGCCCATTTTTGGCATTTTTTTATTACTGAGTTTGGAGAGCTGTTATAGTCTAGATAAATCATTTGTCAGATAGGTGATTTACAAATATTTTCTCCAAGTCCATGGCTTATCTTTTCATTCTCTTAACTATCTTTTACAAAGCAAAAGTTTTAGTTTTAATGAAGTTTAACAATTTTTTTCTTTTATGAATCATGATTTGAGTGTCATATTTAAAATTGCCTAATTCAAGATCACAGTATTTCTCCTACATTTTCTTCCAGAAGTTTTATAGTTTTAGGTTTTAAATTTAGGTCTGTGATACATTTTAAGTTTTGTATATGAGTTGAAGTTCTTTTTTGCATATAGGGACTAATTGTTCTAGCACCATTTTTTGAAAAGACTATTGTTTACCCATTGAACTGTCTTTGTACTTTTATCAAAATTAAGTTGTCCATATTTGTGTGGGTGAAAAACTTCTGGATTATTATGCTACATTGAGCAATGTGCCTGTTATTTTGCCAGTACCACACTGATTTTGCAGTAATGTTTGAAGTTACTTAGTGTTATCCAACTTTGTTCTTCTGCAAAATTGTTTTGGCTATTTTAGTTATCTGCCTTTCTATATATTTTTGAATTATCTTGTCAATTGGTACATAAAATTTCCTGGCATTTTGATTGGGATTGTGTTAAATCTGTAAATAAATTTGATGAATATTATAATATTAAGAGTATCATATCTTCCAGTTCATGAACGCGGTATATATTTGCATGAGTTTTTTATTTCTGTCATCAGTTGTATAGTTTTCTATATATATATATATATATTAGGAACCAAATATGTTTGGTTTATTTTTAAATTTCCAGTTGTTCATGTTATTTTCTGTTGCATTATGTGGTCTACTACCCTTAAGAAGCAACTTTACAGTAAGTCAAAAATAAGCCTAGGTATTGGCAGAATTGGTTTCTTCCAAGGCCTCTCTGGCTTGTAGATGGCCATTTTCTTGTATCTTTACATGCTCTTTCCTCAGTGTGTATCTGTATTTTAATCTCCTTTTCTCCTAAGAATACTAGGTACATTGGATTAGGGCCTAACCTAATGACCTCATTTAATTACTTCTTTAAAGATCCTATTTCCAAATGCAGTCACATTCTCACATTCTGAGAGACTGGGGATTAAAACTTCCACATACAAATTCTGGAGGAGACACAATTCAGCCCATGACAACAATCATGTGATCTCTGAACAGCAACAGTTTTACTTATTCCTTTTTTATACGTATCTTATTATTTTTTTTCTTATTGCAGTGGCTAAGATTTACAGTATGGTGCTAAATCTGAGTAGTGAGGACAGACATTCTTGAGTCATTCCTAATCTTATGGGTCAAACATTATCTTATACCTTTATGAACGACATGAGCTTTAGGATTTAACAGACTTTTTTATGTGTTTTTTTAGTAGTTGCCTTTTATAATGGATGTGTGTTGAATTTTGCCACATATTGTTTTTGTTGTCTGTTGGGATGATTAGATATTTTTTTTAGAATAATGATTTATAGCTAATTATATTATTTACATTTTAATGTTAAGCCAGTTTTGTATTCCCAGGATAAACCCTACTTGTCTGTGGTACACTGTCCTCTTTATATGTTGCCTGTTTCAATTTTCTATTATTATTATTTTTAAAAGAATTATGCCTGTTCTCATGAGAAATACTGTTCTCTTTTTTTTACTAAGATATTTGGCCCATGAAACTGAGTCCAGTGTTTTCTTTGCTGGAAGATTTTAAACAATGAATTACATTTTAAAAAACAGATATAGACTATTTTATCCAGTTTTCTTTTTTTTTTTTTTTTTTTTTTGTACTTGTGTATTTCCAGGAACTTGTACATTTTCTTGAGTTGTAAAATTGGTTGACATAAAGTCTTTTTGCAGTTTTTTTTTAAGTATACTTTTTAATGATTATAGAGTCTATGTGATGTTTCCTTTTTCTATTTTTTCTTTTTGAGACAGAGTCTTGCTCCATTGACCATGCTGGAATACAGTGGCATGATCTTGGCTCACTGCAACCTCTGTCTGCTGGATTCAAGTGATTCTCCTGTCTCAGCCTCCCGAGTAGCTGAGATTACAGGCATGTGCCACCATGCCTGGCTAATTTTTTGTATTTTTAGTAGAGATGGGATTTTACGATATTGGTTGGGCTGGTCTCAAACTCCTAACCTGAAATGATTTGCTCACCTTGGTTTCCCAAAGTGCTGGGATTACAGGCATGAGCCACCATGGCCTGTCATCCCTTTTCTTTATTGATATTTGTAATTTGTGTCTTCCTTCCTTTTTTGTATTGGTTGGTTTGACTAGAGGTCTATTAGTTTTATTTTTTTAGTAAACTAGTTGTAGGCATCATTAATTTTTTTCTCTATTTTCATGTTTTCTATTTCATTATTTTTATTTTACTTCCTTCTACTTGCTTTGGATGTAACTTGCTCTTGTTTTTCTTGTTTATTAAAGTGAAAGCTTAATAATTTGATATACTTTTTCTTTTATAATATGTACATTTAAAGCTGTAAATATTTCTCTAAGCACTGCTTTGGTGGCATCCCACAAAGTTTGATATGTTGTATTTTTGTTTCATTTAGTTCAATATATATTTTTAAAATTCAGAGGAGTTTCTCTTCAACCAGTATGTTATTTTAAGTTTATTGTTTAATTTTTAAATATTTGGGAAATTTGCCAAATGTATTTTTTGCTATTGAATTCTAGTTTCATTCTGTTATAATTAGAGAACTGACTTTATATGACTTTAATTCTCCAAATTTGTTAAGATTTGTTTTATGGCTCAGAATCTAGTCTGTTTTGATAAGTGTTTCATGTCCCTTGAAAAGAATATGTATTTGGCTTTTATTGATGAAGCATTTTGTAAGTGTTTATGAGATTACATTGGTTAATAGTGTTGCTAAAGTCTTCTATATCTTTATTGTTTTGCTGCTTTTTATCTTTTTCTATTAATTATTTAGAGAGGGTATTGGATTCTCTAAGTATATTTGTGAGTTCATTTCTTCTATCAGTTTCATACATTGTTTCATTATGTATTTTGAAACTTATCTTTTAGGTTACACACATTTGAGACTATGTCTTTGTGAGTGGTCTTTTTTTAAAATTAAATCTTATATTTTTGTAATATACTTTGTTCTGAAGTATACTCTGTGTGGTATTAATATAATCTTTCCAGATTTTTAAAATTTAGGGTTACATTTTCCCTCTTCTACTTTCAACGTATATTTATCATTTTATTTGCAGTGGGCTTCTTGTGGAATGGATATAATTAGGTCTTGGTTTTCGTTTTTCCAAATCTAGTCAGATACTCTTGTCTTTTAATCTGTGTGTTTAGGTCATTTTCAACTAATGTAATTATTGATATGGTTGGATTTAGATATATCATTTAAATATGTTTTTTTGTTTGTCCCCTCTGATTTTCCTCTGTTCCATCTTTCCTGCCTTCTTTTGGATTGTTGAAATTAATATATGTATGTGTGTATATATTTGCTTTTTGAATATATTGCTTTATGTTTTTATTAAGTTGTAGTAAGGAATAGGATATATACAACTAATCTTTCATAGTCTATATAGAGTTAACATTTTTTCGGTTAAATAAAATGTAGAAGACTTGCAACCATATAGTAAGCCCCTTTACCTTTCCTCCTGTGTGTTAGAGTTGTCATACATATTGTATCTACTATATACATCAAAAACACCAGAAAATGATATATTTTGTTTTCATGAATTTTTTTATTGTAGCAATATTTTGAACATTTGTTCTGTATTTTTTAGTCCTCCAGGTAATGCTGACTTTCTTTTCCTTTTTATTTTTTGTAGGTAATCAGTCTACAACCTGGTTAGGTGCAGACCATCAGTTTTATGTCACCTGCTGTGGGAGGGTTTCCAGTGTCAGTTCAGTTTTCAAAGGCTTCACTTGGCTGTTTTGACTAAGTTTTGTGCATGCACCTCTCAGGGCTTATTTTGGCAAATGGAATATGTATTACACTGTAGTTCGATTTTCATAACCTTTGCTATGTTAATTTGGGTCTGTGTTGTGAATGCAGCAGGTGAGCCTGGAACTTGTTCTGAATCATAGACAGAATTAGAAAATTCCCATCTCCAACTCTTAGCAGAAATCCCTCCCACTCTCCTTGGCTTCTAAGATTCCTTTTCCGTGGTTCTCTTGCCAGAATGACAAGACTTCTCTTTGGGATTTTTGTTGCCTGTGCCTATTGCATAGTTCCATAAGAGGAGCCACCCTCAGGTCAAAGCTAGGAGAGAAAAGATGATATATTAGTTTGCTAGGGTTGTCATAGCAAAGTACTACAAAGTGAGTAGCTTAGATAATAAAAATTTATTGTTTCACAGTTCTAGAAGCTAGAAATCTAAGATCAAGTGTTGGCTATTCTCTGATGGCAGTGGGGAAAGATTTGTTCTAGGACCCTCTTCTAGCTTCGGGTAGCTCCTTGATTATAGCAGCATAACTCCAATCTTCACATAGTGTTCTTTATGTGACTGTGTCTGCTTCTGTGTACAAATTTTCTCTTTTTATAAGAAGGTCAGTCATATTGGATTAGGGACCACCCTAATCACCTTGTTTTAATTTGATTACATCTGAAAAGGCCTTATCTCCAAATAACGTCACATGCTGAGGTGGCACATGGAGTTAGGACTCGAACATATCTTTTCCTGGGGATGCAGTTCAACCCAAAGCATATAGGGGAGTGAAGGGAGACAGGACGTTCAGAACTCCACTAGTCACTTCTTCGAGTTTTAACTACTTTTTTTTTTTTTCAATCTACCTACTGTTATTCAGAATTTTCATGTAGTTGTCTCATATATTTTGACCGCAGATTTTATTTGTAATCAGTGGGAGAGAGAGGCTGTATTGGGTTTACTTCATCTTGGTCAACACTGGAAGATGTAGTTTTTAAAAATGAGTAAAATCCTTTAGTTTTAGGGTCATACTAGTACTTCTGAGGTTCAAGTAGGTGTTTTGGCTGGAATGAGGATCAGAGTTGAAATGACCAATAGCTTGAAAGTCTATTTGAAGGGGAATTTTGAGTGTAATATGTAGGACACTAGCCTGGGATAGAGGCGAAGTTTATTTCAGTCTTGAAACATTTATGACTCAGAACTACTCAGTTTCATACTCTTAATTATTGTCTTTCAGTTGTACCACTCTCAATTGATTGCTTAGGGGTAAAAATTCGTTGGTGGGATTGGGACTAGAAAAATCTAAGTTGAATATTATTTCAAATGGTTGCTAGCTATGATAAAGCCCAGTTTTGTTTATCATATATTCAGTTATTGCTTTCTGGGATTACAAATATATATTGGAAATAGTTTCTAAGATTAAGGAGTCTCAGTCTAGTCACGGAGTCAGAAATGTGTATAAATGTTGTATTGATATGGTAAGTGTACTGACTGAGAGAATTAAAAGGGTACCCAGGGTGAAGGGGGGAAAGTAGGAGAAGAGTAATACCTACACCAAGATTTGAAGAAAATGATATCACTGTGTGGGGAAAATAATGGAGAGTGCAGATGTGAGGCAAAAACAATCTCTGCCATGTGAGCAGAGCTACAGTGCAAATCGGCTTATGAGTTTGAAAGGTTCTCTGGTATACATTTCTTTAAAATGTTGTTTATTGAAAAGTATTATTTATTGGTGCCCTAAGACTTTACGCTATTTGGTGATCAAGACAGAGATGACCAGCAGCCTAAAGAAAAAACTCTTAGTTGGAGGAAATATATTTTAGACAAAACATTTGCTACTCTTTTTGAAACTCTTTTAAGGATTGATATGAGGAATATCACACAGGATACAAATATAGAAAGATCTCAGGAGAATGAACTTTTATCTCCATAGGCATATTTTTATTTCTTTGGTTCATTACGTTCAATAATCCAGACCGGCTTATTCACAGCTTGGTCTACTCATAATGAGTCAGGGAAGGGGAATTAATTTATAATGCCACCCACAGTTAGGTTGTATCCTCAAGTCTTTTACTGGAAATCTTTTTTTGTTTTGATTGGAGAATAGTGTTGGATGAGGCAGTGAAGAAAGAATTAATTTCAATTTCTATGAAAACTGGTGCTCAGGACTTATGCAAACCATACAGGGAAAAATCTATAGAGCTTGCTCTTGCCAATTACCAGCTGATATAACTGTGGTGATAACTATAAAGTCAACCTTGTTTGATACTGTTTTGCTTGGTATATTTTAGAGCCTTTAATATTTCTTTAATAATTCTAATATTTTTGAGTGTGAGATATAGAATTGTTTATTAAATATTTTTTACCACCCTAAAGTTTGCTTTGCTTCTTTTATAGTTTATCCATTAATGGCTCTCAAAACCAGATGTTTTTATTTTTTGCAAAGTGAATTTCCAAAAATACTGCCTTAGTTCAAAAAGAATATAACACTGAAGAATGTCACCCTAAACTCCTTATTGTATTACGTCGATTTTTCCTGTTTGTGGTGAGGAATGTTTATTTTATTCTAGTCAAAATCTAGGACCTTAAATTACCATTTGGATATTGAATTGATTGTCTATTTTGTCTTTAGCTCTAAAGAATATCTTGAACTACTTCTTACTACGTAATTCTAAGAGTCAGAGAAAATGATCACACCCAAGAATTATAGGGATATAAATATAGTCTCTCATAAGTTAGTCCTTTTTGAAAGCAAAATAAATTGAGAACTATAAACTCTCCTTGTTAGCAGATGTGAACTGAGAGACTCTGCTAATTTGTTTTACTGCCAAACTCATAACTAAATATATCAAGACTGACAATATTTGCAAGGACATTTATTACTTAGATTTTCTCAGCAGGAATTAAAAATTCACCTATATAATAAATTATTCTCTTTGATAATATAATTTATTATACAATAAGAGATGTTTGTCAGACCTAGCTAGATCATAAATTACAGATTTTGATTAAAGTGTCTAATTGCTCTGTGTTGATAACCTAAGTGGCCATTAATAGTGACAGTGCTATTAAGCTATTTAATATAGAAAGTTTAACAGACTAAGAAGTGAATCTCATATTTATCAGCATTACTTACATGAATTCCTAGTGAGCTTGCCTATGTGCTCAAAAATTCCAAGTCCACATTTTTTAGTTACTTTGATAACTCTTTTGAAATTGTCATGCTTATGTTACATATTTTTAAATTTTAAATGCTGGAGTTATAAAAGGAGCACTGAATCTGAAAGTGTATTTATCAGCTATAGTAGAACTAAAAGATGACAGATGTCTAGGATAAAGAATGCAAAATCTTTTCTAGAATTAAATGGTGTTCCTGATAATAGGGAAAAAACCCAGTCATAACAGAGACAATAATTAAGACATAGTGGAAGAAAACTTATTGCAGCCAAAAAACCAAAAATTGAATAAAACAAATTTGACTGCCATAGTGGAACTACTTATTAAATTTTAGGCAAAATCTAGGTTATTTATACTTAGTAGTATAATAGCCAAATATTTAAATTACAAAACTATAGAGGCAATTTTGCTATCATAAAAAACAACTGTGGACCAAGAAACAAGAATCTGGTTGGCTTCAGACTTCTCTGTAACAGCATACTCAGTCACTCAAGGGCTCAAAAAGTAAAATATCTAAGTAAAATAAGTCCTCATTAATGTTGTTGATAACTTCTTGAAAACTGCGACTGTAGACAAAACAACATTAACAAAACCAATTTTACTTTAGGCTAATTGATATAAACAAGAGTTAATTTCCTGCAGCATATTTCTAGTCACAAAAACATCACCACACTTCTAAATGAAGACCCAACAGACTTCTAAATGAAACACTGTAATAAATGTGAGCTATATACATTTGAGAAGGATCAATAAAAATGAGAGAGATAATTATTTACCCAATTTTTTGGTGAATCGGTGAGTGACAGTGGTCATAGTTGTGGTGGATTAAATCAAGGAATAAATGTTTGCAAAGTGAGATGGTAAGGGGCACCTCCTAGCACCTCTCAGTTCAAATAATAACAGACATGGAAGGCTCACTGAGTTCTTTTGTACTACTTTGTTTACTGTCATGCATTTATATTATTATCAGAGACTTTATGAATTTTTATTTTACAATAATTTGTATTCAGTCGTTTATTTCCCAACTTACTTATTCCATTTCAGGGTTGTAGGTAGCTGGCGCTTATTCTGGCAGCTCAGGGTACAAGGAGGGAACTAACCCTGATGCGATGCCATCCTATTGCAGGGCTACTCACACACCCACACTTACCCACTCATTCATACTGGGACAATTTAGATACACCAGTTCACCTAATGTGCATGACTTTGGGATGTGGGAGGCAACCAGGGTGCCTGGAGAAAACCACCCAGACATGTAGAGAACATGCAGACTTCACACAGATGATGGCCCGGACCAGGAATATAGTTTTTTTCTCATCAACATTATAAAGAAATGGCATTGAACAAAACATTATTTGAGAGCCTGCTGTGTTTTTCTTAGAAATATTTGTTGAACAAGTTTTTCAGTCAAGTGAGAAAGATTTCAAAATTAAGAATCAAGGTGAGAGAAATATAACTAAAAGGGCTGTGTTCTATTGGACATATTCAGTAATAGCTAAGTGGCCAGTTTCCTGACAATGAGCATCTCAGGGGACAGGTACCACAGAATTTGAGTAGTTCTATTACTTCTGGGTTGACTGGCCATGTTGAAACATTACCACAAGACTTGAGTTGTATCATCAAGAATTAAATGTCCAACCCTACAGAAAAAAACAAAAAACGAGTAGCTGAGATGGCCAGCTGACTTCTAATAGCAAATCAAATGAGCAACAACTTCCAAACTGAGCTGTGATCAATGCCTCAGTCCCATCACAAGATCTATTGGGTATTGATCTGAGTTTGATCTATTAAAATCATAGTATTTGAGTATTCTCAGAGATATGTATTATGAAATGGTGTCCATTTCAAGTGTTTATAGACTCCACTTCTACAATACATGGACAGTGTAGCAAATTTTGAGGTATGCTGCACACACACACACACACACACACACACATACACACACACACAGGCACGCGCGTGACAAACTCCAGATGTGACATGCGCTGGACAAAAACACTAACGACTAGGTCACCAAAACTTTTTTCTTGGGAAATATAGGCATGGTCTAAGTGGCTAGTGAGCAAAGTCTTCATGGCCACTACTTTACCTGTAAACTACTTCAATTTAAATAATCAAATAGGCACATCAACTAGATAAAATTGAAGAACTTAGGTAGAAGACAACTGTTTTTGAAATTATTTTGGAAGTTGAGCTAAAAGACATTATAATGGGGACACTAGAAGGATTATAGTGCAATTTGACCACTTTGTGAGTATCCCCGGTGGAAACAGTAAACTAATGTTCTCCCCCTAGGATGCTTTTTGTTTGAATCTGAAGTTTAGATCTTCCTAACATTGTCATATGTAAGACTCATTCTAATGCTTCTACACATGGTTCAAAGTAAATGACTTAAACTAAAAAGAATGATGTAATTATGCCATTGGTTATAGTTGGATGAGGCAATCTACTAGTAGTTACAAAGAGGCAATAGTTCTTACATTTCAGTAGGATAGAAAAATCACTTGGCATGCTGGTTGAATTTGTGTATTTCCTCAGAGATTTCAATTCAGAAGGTTTGGAGTTCAGGCACATGAATTTGCATTTTAATAAGCACCCTAGTTAATTCTTCCACAGAACATGTTTTAAAGAACACTAGCAGATGGTAATATCTCCATGGTGTAGTTTCTCTATTTGTAAAATTAGAAGGATATTTACCTTAAATTTTGTAAAATTAGGACAGTCTGATAATTACCTTAAAGGTAATGCTGATGATTAAATGAAGCGACTTCTGTGAATCTGGCTGAGAACCTGGCATGTTGTAAATATGCAATATATGTTGTTTTAATAAAATTACACTCCAAATGGGGCAATACTTAAGCTATAATTTTACATAAAGTTATAAAGTGGATATATGGCACAATCAGTTATGTAAATGTATTTCTTGAAAAATACTAGAAAAATAAGTAGTAACATGTTACTAGTGTCATTGACCTTTTTGATCTTTTTTCACAACTTCTCTCTGTATTGTGAATATATGACAACACATATTTACTTTCATGCTTTCATTTTATAATAAGCTTTAAAAATAAAGGCACATAATAGCTACACTGTATTCTACATTCGTTACATTATAGATCTTTACCTCTGTGTTATTTTAATGATCTTAAGTAGCTGTTAATAAGGTTGATTACTGTATTAATAACCGGCAAAGAACATTTCTGAGTCTTGAACATGTTGAATATATTTTATTTTTAGCTATAAACTTAAAGGAGAGCAAGGGTAGGAAATACTTTCAAGACAATGTAATCTATGAATTCTTTATAAATTTTTATTTTGAAAAATGAAAAAACAACCCTTACCCTTTAGAAAAGATTAATACATGAGAAGCTTTACAGAAAAGGGCTTATTCCCCATGATGGAAGTGTGTGTTGTATTATCTGTATGGCTTGTGTCACCTGCTACCGTGAGAGAAATGAAGGTACTTGGAAGGGGGTGAGCAGTAAATTATCCAGGACTTTGAAAGTAATAAAAGAAACCATGGCCTGAAAAAAAAAGATGTTCTAGATAATTCACAGATTTATTGCAATCGTTTTCAAAGCGCTGAAACAGACCAAATGTGTGGAAAATTATTTCTGATTGCATACTGAAATTTTAAAGGCACTCAGATGTCTGAGGTTTGTGTTCCATGTAGACACTCACTTTGAATGCTAGGTTTGGGAATTGAATAGGGAAAGAAGGAGATTCACATTTTGAATAAGCTTGAGAAGCAGAGAGGCAGGAGAAACAAGAAGGGGAAAACTCTAAAGAGATTAAAACGAGAATTGGCCTGGTAAAAAAGTGAAATAAAAAGATCTGGGAACAAAAAGGGCTCAAAAATAGTTATTGCAAGGTGGATAAAAGTCAAATGATTCTATCCTAAAACTAAAAGAATACTGTGACTTAGTGTATTGAAGCAAGAGGCAGGCATAGATTATTTGGTGGTTAAAAAAAAAAATCGTACAGGACCGGGAGCAGTGGCTCACGCCTATTATCTCAGCACTATGGGAGGCTGAGGTATAGGCGGATCACCTGAGGTCACAGTTTGAGACCAGCCTGGCTAATAAGGTTAAACCCTGTTTCTACTAAAAATACAAAAATTAGCCAGGCATGGTTGCGCGCACTTGGAATCCCAGTTACTCCGGATGCTGAGGTAGGAGAATTGCTTGAACCCAGAAGGCAGAGGTTGCAGTGAGCCATGATCACTTCATTGCACTCCAGTGTGGGCAACGGGAGTGAAACTGTCTAAAAAACAAAAAAGTCATATGGAAGACCTTAGTTCTGTTTTCTATTCTAATTTGTTCGCTAGAAACCTTGGAACTCATATTTCCTGCCTTTTCTGTAAAATGTGGACAATGAGGTGCTGGTTGAATTTGTATATATAACATAGTGTTTTGTATGGGTATATGTGAGTAAGGCTTTTAGATTAGTTTCTGTAATTTGTTTCTTGTTTGTTTCAGAAAACAAAGGTAGTCTTCTAAATTCGATGATAGCAGTAGTGGTAGGCTATTATAAAAAAATGAGTGCACTACAGTTTCAAATATTCTACCATCTCTTCCCAATAGAACCCTAGAAAAAAGTGTTGAAATGGAATTTAGAGTTGTTTCCTCATTCATTGAAGTTTTTCCATACCACTTAAAAAGATGGCCATCTGGCCTCAGCTTCAATTAAGATATACTGTCTATGTCATCAACTATGATTTTACCATTTTATTAATTCTGTTAAAAAAAGAAAGGTTAATTCATTGTAAAGTAATCTTAGAGAATTTAATCTTTTAGAATTTTGCAGTGGAGGATATCAGTATCACACTTACAGAATGTAACTTGTAAAACCTATTTTTTTCCATCAAAAGTTGGATATCTTTTCATAGCTCTCAACTCTCTGTTACTGAGTAAAGATAGTCAGTAGCTATTCTGACATCTGGTTCTTTTCATCTCTACAGTTACAACTCCAGATTTGCCCCCTTATGATCTCTATATCACATTGCTGCCAGAATAATTTTTCTTAAAACTGTTCATAAATGTCTCCTGCTAAGTCATTCAATGACTCTTCATTAGCTTCAATATAAAAGTTCAAACTCTGCAGCATGGCATGTGATATAATAATGAATGTTTCTGTGTCAGTTGTCTATTGCAGCAAGAATGCTGCATAACAAACAACCCTGCAACTCAGCGCCTTAAAACAATGAGCATGTTTTCTTTATGAGTCTACAGGTCAGTTGGGGATTTTTGCTGATGTCACTCAGGCTTTGCTGGCCTCACTTGGTCCTCTGATACATCTGTGGTCAGCTAGCAGGGGTTAGGTGGCAGGCTCTTGGCTGTGGTGGTGGAGTGACTAGGCCATGAGTCTCCTCATCCAGCAACCGGGACATGTTCTCTGGCTGTTGATTCTGGCTCTGGGAGAGGGAGTGGAAGTGCACAAGCCTCTTGAGACCTGGGCTTGGTTCTGGCACACTGTTGCTTCTGCTGGATTCTACCAGCCAAAGTAAGTATCATCTCACACCAGTTAGAAAGGCCATCATTAAAAAACCTGGAGACAACAGATGCTGGAGAGGATGTAGAGAAATAGGATGTGGAGAAATTTTACACTGTTGGTGGGAGTGTAAATTAGTTCAACCATTGTGGAAGACAGTGTGGTGATTCCTCAAGGATCTAGAAATAGAAATTCCATTTGACCCAGCAATCCCATTACTACGTATATACCCAAAGGATTAGAAATCGTTCTACTATAGAGACACAAGCACACATGTGTTCATCACGGCACTGTTTACAACAGCCAAGACCTGGAACCAACCCAGATACCCATTGATGATAGACTGGACAAAGAAAATGTGGCACATATACACCATGTAATACTATGCAGCCATAAAAAAAATGATGAGTTTGTGTCTTTTGCAGGGACATGGATGAATCTGGAAACCATCATTCTCAGCAAACTGACACAAGAACAGAAAATCAAACACTGCATGTTCTCACTCACAGGCGGGTGTTGAACAGTGAGAATACGTGGACGCAGGGAGGGGAGCATCACACACTGGGGTCAGTTGTGGAGGCTACAGGAGAGACAGTGGAGGGTGGGAAGGGTGGAGAGAGATAATGTGGGGAGAAATATCAAATATAGATGATGGAGGAGTGGAGGCAGCGAACCACCTTGCCATGTAGATACCTATGCAACAACCCTGCATGATCTGCACCTGTATCCCAGAATCTAAAGTACAATTTAAAAAAAAGTGCTGGGGAAAACAAATAAAATTAAATATTTTAAAAAAAAAGAAAGCCCAGATGCAGGAGTAATAGAGAAATAGACTTTTGATGGGAGGAACTACAAAGTGATAAAGCAAAGGTTAAGGATACAGGGAAAGGTGACAACTGGGGAGTTTCTTCTGCCAATCAATGATTCTTTCCAACCTCTTCATCTCCCATTCTCATTAAGCGCCAACTTATTTGTTATGATTAGCAATAGTGAATTCTGTGTAGTTCTCTAAAAATAGCATTGCTTTCTTTAATTTTTGCATCTACTATTCACTTTGCCTGTAACTGTCTTCTGTACTTAACTGCTTCTATACTCCTTCAATAAAAATGTAGTAATAACCACAATAATGATAGCTAAAGTATTAAGTACTTACCGTATCTTGGGCACCATTCTAAGTTCTTTACGTGTAGTAACACACCTCATTCCCATTCGGAAATAAGTAGTATTATTTTCTGGATTTTACAGAGAACACTGAGGTTCAGTGAAGGTCTGTAACGAATTATTTGAAGTCAGGATTTGAACCCAGAAATCTGAGATCATCAGTCATCTTCACAGCCATTGCTGACAGTTGATGTGAGTGTGCCCTTCTGTGGAAGCCTTCCTTTGCCGTCTGACAAGCTTAGGCACTGCTTTTACTGTTTCATATTCCTCTGATGAACACTAGCTTGTTCTTGCCATATTGTATGGTCCTTTGTGGTTTGCTTCATTGTCCTTGCTTGTGGATGGCGATTCTGGAGGACAGAGGTTGTGTCCTTTATTTCTGGATTTCTAGCACCTAGCAGTGTCTGGCATGGAGACTGGCTTCGGCTCATATTTCTTGACTGAATGAATCAGAGCTTTTCAACTTGGGCTCTATTGACATTTCTGGCCTGAGAATTCTTTTTCGTGGAGGCTGTCCTGAGTGTTGTAGATGTTTACCAGCATTTCTGACCTCTACCCAATAGACGCCAGCATTTCTGACATTTAGTCATGACAACCAAATATGTTTCTAGTTATTATCAGATAGCCCCTGGGGGCACAGTTACCCACAGTTCAAGGGATCACTGATACAAACAAAGGACCTAAAACAATTGTTACAGTTGTCTGAGTAGTAAAATAACCTGGGGGAACTTTTAAAATCCCTACCTTACCAGACAAATTAATCAGGATGTCTGGACATGGGGCCCAGGCCTCAGTACTTTTTGGAGCTCTGCAGATGATTCCAGTGTACAGCCATATTTGAGAACCTCTGGCCCAGAGGCTTAAACTTTTGAAGATTCTTACTAGTTCTACACCTGTGAAGCCTTCCCTTAGAGTCCCGCTGTGTGTGAAATCTCTTTCCTATTATTAACTTTTTTGAAGTCAGGGACTACATTTTATATTTCTTTGAATTTTCCTAAGAGGCTAGCACGGTACTTTCTATAGTTGGAATTTCTTTTTAACCTTTCAGTTGAGATTGAATTTTTATTAGATATAAAACAAAGTTAACCATCTCCACAGCCAAAAGAGACGGGGCAAAGAAGTGTCTGCAAGGCATTTTCATTGGCAGTTGTTTGACTAGTAGTGCTTACTCAAGTTTCTGAGTTTTTATTCACTGAACTAACGGGGTGTACCGCGTCTTTGTCCCAACATGCTGTTTGCATGGCACATGATATAATATTGCTGTTGCCTACTTTTACATTGCTCAGTGCTCCAAATATTTCTTTTAGATTGAAGGGGGTACATGTTACAGATGATACTTTGAAGGCAGCTGTGAAATATTTTTTGCATCTCAAATGTACCCTCGCATGTAAGTCTGTGGTTGGGTTATGTTACACTTCTCTGTACCCTAGCATAATTCCAACCCATTTCACTTTGCTAAAAATAGTTTTCTTTTCAAGCAGCTTTCTAAATGTATTTATTGTTAAGTTTGTTGTTATATAAACTGAATACAATCTGGGAATTGAGGCTTTATACTTATTTCTTTATATTGTGGAATATTGATTAGTACCAAATTACGAAACAGCTTCCAAGTCAACCATACTCTGTAAAACATACAATTCCTGGAGAAAATTTATGATCATAAGATTTTATTACAATAACTCAATGACAACCACTCTTAAAAGGAACATAAAATAAGTAAGTATAATACATTGAAATCAGTCTTTTGTACAAACAAAGCAGTACAGTTGCAAATGTTGACCATCTATAACATTACGTAAAGGCAACAGATAAAATCACTGACATATTATTAACATTACTTCATTCTCAAATACTGCTTTAGGTGTGGTTTAATTAAAAATCTGTACTGTTTATGGATAAAATCTCACCCTAAAAAGATGAAAATATTTTGCTATTGCCTAGATATAATTAAACTGATGTTTTAACATTGACCATTGTGTCTCAAAATGAAGAGTTTAACGTGCCATGACATTCTGTCTTGCTTATGTTAAGGCACCTTGGACTTTTACATCATGATGAATTGTGTTTATGACTTTATATAACTCAATGATAAGAGGATTCTACGTAAGTGCCTTAGTCTGTTTGAACTGCTGTAACAGAATATCATAGATTGGGTGCCTTATAAACAAAAAACACTTATTTCTTATACTTCTGGAGGTGGGGAAGTCTAAAATCAAGGTGCCTGCAGATTTGGTGTCTGGCGAACACTCATTCCTAATAGATGGTACCTTTTAGCTGTGTCCTCATATGATGGAAAGGGTGAGGCATCTCTTTGGGGCCTCTTTTATAAAATTTCAAATTCCACTCATGAGGTCTCTACCCTCATGACTTAACATCTGAAAGACCCCACTTTTTAATATCTGCATCTGTAGGATTTCAACATATGAATTTTGGGGAGATGCAAAAATTCAGACTGTAGTGCTGTAGAAATTAAAAAATTTATGTTTTCAGCAGGAAGACTGGCGATGGCGGTCATTAATGAGCCTTCTTTTATTGCTGTAAATACTATGCCATAATTAGACTACATAAGTATAGATTTCCATTCAATAGTAACTGTTTTATTTTTCTTGCTTATGTTTGATAATGCTATTTTCTTGGGAAATGTACTATTCTATGTCCTCAATTTTCATTGAAATCTATTATAAGAAAATTATTTAACTGGAAAGCATAACCTCCCTTTAATATTATTAAAGATAGATATATTCCAGTAAGTCAGATCTTATTTATGTCATCCTAGTGTGCCATTTATAGGCAGTGTGGCTCTTCCATCTAATAAAGAACATTTTTAATCTGAAGCTAATGAAAAGGTGAATGACATGATCAGAAAGATACCATTGTTTGCTGAGGGAACAGTAGAGTACCATATCTGAATCTGTTACAGCTCTGGAGAATGGCTAAAAATTGGTTAGTGTCCATAAATCAACCTGTCTCAGAAAGATGACTTAATCAATAGATAATTGGCTGGTTTTTAAGCTTTTGATGCCTACTGGGTAGTCAGTTCTGAAATACTTTCAGCTCTGACTTAGAAATACCTATCAATTTCAAGAAAAAATTTTGTCTTGTATTTGAACAAAATGGTCTGTTACTTTAGAGATGGTATGTATTATTTGTCTAATTGCAAGGTAGCAAGTCAAGCTCTAAAACAATTGCTATCCATCAAAATATATAAATAGAAGTGCTCAACTCTTAAATGGTCAGCAACACTTTTGTCATGTCATTTTGACTACCAATGACAACTTCTGTCCAGATAGCACAAATTGGGCCAGGGTGAGCCATAGAGAACATGCTATGACCACATCTCACTTTAGCAAATATTTTGAAATTCTTTATATGGAAAATGTTATTTACATGGGCAATAATTATTTTAAATTGAAGCATTTTAGAGCAGGTTAGTTTTTTAATACTTTCAGTAAGACTTCAGGATAAATAATTCTATATATCTTACATACACAAAAACAACAGTAGGTCAACTATTTCCAAAATTTTCATTACCCTTAACCTGTCTTCTTGAGCTTTAACAAAGATACAGATAATTTATTTAGAATCTTATTAACTAAATGACAGAAATAGTTAGAAATTTAAAGATCCAGATTCCTACTTTAGTTCTGCGATAGAACAGAGCATTACAAGTTCCCTTGCACATGCACAAATCGCCTTCATTCTTAGCTTGCCTTTTCATCTCCTTCCCGTTGTTTAACGATCACTAAATAATTAAGGAGGCCCAGATTTGCTTTTTCAGTGTGGACTTGCCTTCAAATTGATTTTAAATTGCTCTGAAAGATCTGGTAAAGTTTTTAAGATGTCAAGATTTAGATTAAGATGAGGTATAAGTTAGCTTCAAATTCTTTGCCCAGCAGAACAAATGATAGGTAATAAAAAACAAATGGGGTATAGCAAGAATTCTGAGTTTATCAGCCACCTTGACAGACTGCTGAAAGACTTTGCGTTTTCACAGTGCAACTGGCTGCTGCAAGAAGGAAGAAGGCATCAAGAAACAAGACATTGTTCCAAGCCTTATACTTGTAGGCAATACACAGATAACCCAGTCAAAATAATTTTTAGTTTATGATATAAATAAAAAACACTCAACAGAATTCTTCCATGTTGCAGCATTGTTGGTGCCTCCAAATATCAAATAATACCTTCTCAAGATTTTTCAAAAGATGCTTTTCCTATGGTAGACATACACAGAAGAGAAAATTGTTTATGATTGTTGAGTTGGCTAATATACCTAAGAATACGTTTTTCTTCAGAAAGTCATTTTAAGTTGTACTTTTATCTACTAATTTTCCAAGATTTAATTACCTCATGCAATGGACTGAATTATGTTCCCTAACCCCAAATTCGTATGTTGAAACTCTAACCACCAATGTGACTACTGTATATAAAGGTGGGCTTTTAAGTAACTAAGGTTAAATGAGATAATAAGGGGGAGGACATTCCTAACTTGCTAGGATAGGTGATTTTATAAGAAGAAGAAAAAAAGATTTTTCTTTCTCACCATATAAGGACACAGCAAAAAGTTGATCATCGGCAGGTCAGTGAAAGAGCCCTTGACCAAAACCAACAACGCTGCCACCCTTATCTTGGAGTTCCCAGTCTCAACGACTGTGAGAAAATATGTTCCTGTTGTTTAAGGCACCTAGTCTCTGATCTTTTGTTACAGCAGCCAAAGCAGACTAGGACACCCCATTAATGGTTATAAAAGTCTTTCTTTTTAAACATTCCGTTCCTGTCTGTTGACTTACTGTTTGTAATCCTTTCTTACCACGATCTTCTGAGGAGGAGACAGGGCAGGACTATCATGCGATGGGTCATTTCTCTAATTGTGAGTATCTTTGCTGTGTCTGGATGAAATAATTCATTCTACCACTGCTAAGTGTTTTTGAGATGGAGTGTCGCTCTTGTTGCCCAGACTGGAGTGCAATGGTGTAACCTCTGCTCTCCGTAACCTCTGCCTCCTGGGTTGAAGCGATTCCCCTGCCTCAGCCTCTGGAGTAGCTGGGATTACAGGCATGCAGCACCATGTCCAGCTAATTTTGTATTTTTAGTAGAGATGGGGTTTCTCCGTCTTGGTCAGGCTGGTCTTGAATTCCCCACCTCAGGTGATCCATCCGCCTTGGCCTCCAAAAGTGCTGGGATTACAGGTGTGGGCCACCGTGCCTGGCCCACTGCTGACTATTAAATGTTTAATCTTCACCAGGCATCGTGCTAGGTCATATATATCTGTTCTTTCTAATCCTTACAAATATTTCTGCATAGTAGGTATTGATATGCATTTTCTTTTTTTAAACAGAAAAACAACTGAACTTCAGAAAGTTTATAGAATTTGCCCAGTACCCACAGCTGGTAGGTGGAAACCAGGTCTGACTATCTCTAAAGCCCCTGCTTTTCTCAATATGGCCTCTCGTGGTGTTAAGTATAATCAGAGTTTTCTATACCAGGGGATTTACTCAGTGGAATTCAAATGGACCGTGAAGAGGGACAGGATGGCAAAATGGCTTTGTAGTCAAATAACTGGGTTTTAATTGCAGAACCTTATTTGACCTCTCAGAGCTGCAATTTCCTGGCCTTTAAAGACGTAGCATCTAACTTTACAGGCTTGTTGTAAGAATTAAAGATGGTAAATATTTATAGCACTTGACACAGTCTTGGTATCCAATAGTCTTTTTTGTTTGTTTCCTTCTCTTTCTCTTCTCAAGAATTGTTTAACCAAATTTCTGGATTATTGGCCTATGTACCAGGTACTTTTCTGAATATGGGGAGCATCAGGATGAATAAAATTATGCCATGAAGAAACAGCCTCTTAGAGAAGTGAGATGCGAACAATTACAATGTAATCTAGAAAGCACACGGAATTTTATGTGAGCACAGAGAGTATACATGTGACCAAGTGTGATGGTGGGGGGTGGTGGTTTCCTAAATTAGGTAATGTCTGAGCTGAATCTTAAAGAATTAATACTCCTAAGAATGAGTCAGGGATAGGAAGATGAGAAGGGAACACTAGGCAGAAGGGAAAATGAGAGCAAACACATGAGAGTGGTAACACAGCATTTAGTGTTACTGGGTCACAGAAAAAGAGGCAGACATCATGCTGGAAAGAAAGGCAGGAGTGATATGCGATGGGGCCTCACACCTGTCTGTAAGAGCATAAATATATTTATGTTGGAAGTGGGGAGTCATAGCAGGATTTGGTTTTAAGCACATGGATCTCTCTGCCAGATCTTATGTGTAGGGTGGATTTGAGGAAAACAAGATGAGTCAGGGCGTTAGTAGAGCATTTGGGAGGGGATGAGGCTTGAGCAGGGACAGTTGGAGTAGGTGATGGGAGGAAAAGAGGGCCTTGATAAATTTAATAAAAGTAAATTTAATTTAATGGATTTAGGTGGAAGTAGAGAAAAAGAGTTAAGAATGACTGCTGGGTTACTAATGTGGGTAAATTGGAAGGATGATGGGACCCACCAAATGAGAGATAATGACGAATGTGAGGGCAGTGCTGATGTGCCACCTATGTACCCTCTCAAGAGTACCTGTGGCAGGAATGTAGTGACTGACAGGCTCAACTATGGTGCCTTTGGATCCACCATTGCAAGGGATCCCTGAGCTGCTATGAGCAATGTCTGATCACGATAGTAGCCCTAGACTCAGGCCATTCCTGCCTGGTGTGGAATTCTTCATGGGAAATTTTGCTCAAAGATTTCCCATTGTTCTGACCAGGACTCTGAGAACTGCAGTGCAGTATCAGGCTACTCCTACCCAACCCTGCCTCCACCCTGTCCTTTCACAGGCAGCAGATCCACATTTCGGTCTGGAGGGTCTCATTGGCTACTCCAGCTCCCTCCCACTTTGTCCTTCACGGGTGTTTCTCCCTCTACATCTCTTGCACCTCTGATCTCAATGTAGCTTCTATTTCTTGGAGGACCGAAACTGATGTAGGTAGCATTTGGACATGGGTATGATGACATACAAGGAGATCAGTTACAGAAATACTAAGTGTGGTATGACTGAGAGACATTTGGCTGGAAATATATCCTATAGATAGTTGGATGAAGAAGTTAGAATATCAGAAATAGAGAAGGGCTTGACATACAGATTTGGGAATTTTCAGCCTGCAGTGGGTAATCAAAACTGTGAATGTGGATAGAATCACTCAGGAAATGGGAATAATGTGAATATTGCAGAAATTTTGTATTTGTATGCTATGGTCTGAATGTTTATGTCCCTCCAAAATTTATGTGTTGAAATCCTTACCCTCAAGCTGATGGTATTAGGAAGTGGGGCTTTTGGGAATGGGGTTAGTGAACTTATAAAGAGACACTGGAAGAATCTTTGTCCCTTCCACTATGTGAGGGTACAGAAAGAAGTTGGCAGTCTGAAACCTGGAAGAGGCCTCTCACCGGAACCTGGCCATTTTGGCACCCCGATCTTAGACTTCTAGCTTCCAGAACTGTGAGAAATAAATGTCTATTGTCTGTAAGCCACTCAGTCTATGGCAAGTTGTTACAGCAGCCCAAATGGATGAAGATACATGCAAATCAAGATTCATTAGCACATATGCAAATTAGACCATGACATTTACTTTTCCTTTTTCACTCCCATCACCCTATCTCTGTTTCTTCTCTTGCTGGTTGGTTGTGTGGCCTTGTGCCAATCAGCTCCTATGAACACTTAGCTCATTTAGGACTCTTTGCTGCCAGGATTAGCACTCATTCCTGTGTTTATTGTACTTTATACCTGCTTCTGTTCCAGAAAAGTTGTTATTCTTGAGGTCACTTCTCTAGGGCCCAAGTTTTCTAGGCCATTTGTGGCTCGATGCATTTACTCTCAGCCATTTGAAGGCTCAATTCATTGCCCCAGAGAAGCGGGTGTGTACTATGAATCCTCTGATTTTGTTCCTCACTTCTTGGTATGATTCTGTAGATTTTCAGAATTTCTAGCTTTGTTTTCACCTGATATAGCAAGTATTTCCATTTGTTCACTTATGGTGATTATTCTAGCTTTATGATCAGTCTTGGTTTCTGGTAGGCCCAGACCCTCTATCTTCAGGACGCTAGTCTGAACTTTTTAATAGCGAGCTCTTGTGTCACAGGACAGTTTGATATTCTGAGTACTTTTCTAAGAAGAAGTCATCTTACATGGGGAATGTGATATTTCTCTCTCTCTCTCTGTGTATATATATACATATATATGTATGTATATATAAATGTATGTATATGTGTATATACATGTTTTCCTCCACAGTTCTTGGTTCCTAATTCCTATAGTCCTGTTATTTCCCAGGTAACTAAAGCAATACACATATCTGTTGTTAAGATATTTGGCCTTTTGTCCTTTAGTTCCTGAAGCAGCTTCAGAACAATTTCAGAGCCATGAAGGTGAAGACAGTAATGTTATGATGATGGGATGTTTTAGGCCTCTGAAGCAGACCTCGGGAAACTGAGTCACTCACTCTGAACTCCTGCCCTTCTTTCACCTGTTCCATTTTCTCCTCAAGCCAGACCATAGAAACTAAAAATATACCCTAATCTTCTCGTTACCTTTCTGTCTTGGAGTTGGACGTAAATAAATTATCTTACCTACCTTGTCTAATTGTAAGTCATAAGACCGTCATTTCAGAAGGGGTCCTGCAGTATACCTGGAGAAAGAAATGCTGCACAAAAAGGCCAAGAAGAATCTGAACAGACAGGCCTTGCTGGGTTTCCCCACTCAGTCTACTGGTATTAGATTATATCCTTTTTGTTGAATCACATTTTTACATCATTGTCCATGCTTCATTCCTGCCTATCCAATGAAATATCTAAAAACGGCCCAAGGGGGCACAGTACAGAGAGATTCTGGGCAGCTGAACTCATGCAGGCTTACAGGAAGATGAATAGCTCATCCACATGCTGGAAGGGTGGTGCACCCTAACTCCATTGGAACAGAAGCTTCTACACTTGGGACACTTTCACAACCTCACTGTATGCGTCTCTTCATCTGGCTATTTATTTGTATCCTTCAAAATATTTATAATAAACAAATTTGCCAAATGTAAACAAGTGTTTCCTTGAGTTTTGTGAGCCACTAGCAAATCAATCAAATCTGAAAAGGGAGTCCTGGGAACCACAATTTGAAGCACGTCAGTCAGAAGTTCTGGAGGCCCAGACTTGTGACTGGTATCTAATGTCGGGTAGGTCTTGGGAGACTGAGCCCTTAGTCTATGGAATCTCATGCTATCTCTGGTTGGGTAGTATCAGAATTAAATAGGATTAGAAGACACCCATCTGGTGTCTGCTGCACAACTGATTGCTGGCTTGTTAGTGGAGAGAAATTCCCACACATTTGGTTGCAGAAATCTTCTGTGTTGATTGCTGTGGTGTGAGAGCAGACGAAGAAAAGTTTGATTTTTCCACAGTGGGAGACTGTTATACTTCTTTCAGCCAGGTGACCATGCTTTGTGACTTTCCATATGTTCATAAGCCTTTAGCATTCCAAAAGGTCTTGTATTGTCCAAGTGACAGTAAATGTGAAGTGATGCCTGTTGTCCTACTTGTAGAATTTTCGGCATTCTGCAAGACACACGTCTGGATTAGCTTGTCTTTTGCCTTGGCCTCATGTTCTTGGCATGTTGTATAGCATAACTGAAGTGTGGCTGAGGATGTCCTTGTAGGAGGGTGGGGTAGAAACATATAGTATCATTATGTATGAATTTGGGCAACTTGCTTTTAAAATGATTTCTGGCAGATATTAAAGCAAAATGAGCAGGAGGCTGTTAGTCTGAGTTCCTATATAACAAACCACAACCTAACTTAGTATGTAAACAATTGAAACCTAATTTAGGAGTATATTTAGTAATCAACAGCTGAGTTTCAGCCAATCACAAACAGCAATGCTTTAGCCAGTCGCAGGTAGCCAACTGATCAGCTCATTCTCAAATAAGGCAGATGCCTAGCTGTGGCCTGCTAAATAATTTCTCTACTTTGCTTCCATGTGCAGCCTATACCAACTTGTTGCTCATTCTGCCGGGTGGAACTCTCTGAACCTCTTCTGGTTCTGATTGCTGCCTGATTCATGAATCATTCTTTGCCCAAATAAACTGTCAAATTTGTCTAAAATTTTTCTTTTACTACAGAGAATAAATAAACTAGCATTAACATTCCCACAGTATCCTTAACATGGTGGCTGCCTTCTAAGTGGGTGAGGTTTGTGCATAGCAGAATACTTAGTCCCCAATAAGATATTATGTATATATTTATATGTCTCTATCATCAAATTTTATATATTCTGTCAAATATATATAAATTCGACAGAAGGAACATGCATGTGAATTCGAGGTTTATTTCTTGCCATTTTTGTATTAGGTTAAGTGATTTAATTTGATTATATTCAGTTTGTACACATCTGGCACAAGTCTCAATTTTGTTTACATATATCTGCTGTTATTTTAGGTCATAAACTCTGTTCCACACATGTCTTATGTGAAAGTCACACCATGTACAATCCTCTGAAATGCAGTGCATCCAAACTTGCAAAATTTTGTGAACTCCTCTATATAATCAATTTCATGAAACATTGATAGATTCTTTGTTTCTCGTGACTTCTGGCAATATTTGAAATACAAGGTAAGCATTCATTTCACAGTGTTATATTGAGAAGACTAGTTGATACAGAAAACTATACCACATCTGTGCTAAGTATCAAGTGGGAATCCAATGAAGGATTTGAGCAAAAGTTTACCCTGTTACTTTACAGTGAGTTGGATGAATTGGAGGA
This sequence comes from Cacajao melanocephalus, assembly GCA_963573385.1. NCBI lineage: Eukaryota > Metazoa > Chordata > Mammalia > Primates > Pitheciidae > Cacajao > Cacajao melanocephalus. Next base: position 33,028 of record CAUYLG010040509.1, read on the forward strand.
AGTAAAATACATAGAATTGTTGAGGTGAGAATCAGCTGAAATAATGAAGAGACTGCAGCTTTCAACAATGTGATACTAAGGCAATTTAAAAACAAGTCACAGGGAAACAATTAACGTTTCACAATCAGAAATAGTGGAACCCAGGAAGCCTTAGGCACAATATAGTTTCACAGATAATATATTTTGTGCATACTGGCAAAAACACAGGACTCTAGATTTTAATATATCTATGTACATAAGTAATGGTCATAATAGTATTATTTTTTTGAAGCTGACAAATAGTAATTCTGAACATCTCTAGGCTAAAATTTACTACCATCAAAGTTTGGAAATTTTGACCTATGCTGATAGTTATGTTTTAATCATAATTGTTTATTTAACTAATGGCTACAGATCTTAGGTCTGTCTGTTAGTATATGAGAACATTGTCAACATGAGAAATTGCTTTTGTATTTACTTCCCATTTGACTGCTTTCCTCTCCTTTTCTGCTTTCTCTTAATTGCCGTGTTCTTAAATACTGCACTGATGGAATAATATTAATCAATGGAAATAAACAGAACTTCAGGTTAAGAAAAGAAATGTTAGCATATGTATAATCTAAATTTGCTCCCTCCCTATTGATGGTCATTAGTCAGATAATCAACCTTACGTTATATACTCTAAGTATATAATTATTTTAAAATTATCTAAATGTTCACCCATTTTTAGAATCTTCTTAGTGAGAATGAGGCTCCATGATTCATAATTAGATCACCTTCTTTCAACTTGGATTAGTTAATCATCTCTTCATACCAAATCACTTTTTGGTAAATTAAACTAATGGAAAATAGAGAGCTGGAAAGAATGTGAATTTAGGCATGAGAGGTAAAAGGATTAAACACACATCTGTTCCTCCTGGTCTTTTAAAACATTTTCAGTAGTTGTAACAGTAACTTTGGCATGAGAAACTGTTGAAGCTATGTAAAACTACTGAGAGAGTATGGAAAGTGGGCTGACATTTAAGTTCTGTGAAATCTAGCTGTGACCTTGGGCTTACACACCTCTATTTACACACAGACACACACACACACAATATTCTGTGCTAAGGGTGTGTAGGTATATCTCTTGCAACCTGAGAGAAATCTATGATATTAGGAATGGAGGGTCTTCCGCAGATACGTGAATTTGTTTAGTCATTTAAAAACATATTTGTAGTAGAATCTTTTGTACTTCATTTTCATCTCTATCCCACGGAAAATAAAGGCATTTTTGTTTGAAATTATCTCTGTTGTAGGCCCAGTTCTAGAAATGTAAATTGAAGACAAGTTCTTTGGATATTGATAATGCAGCTATAATTTCTGACAGGTAATATAGTGGTTTAGCTTATTTGACATGTGCTGTGCTGAAGTAATCTCGTTGAAGAAGCTTTATGCTCGTATCTTATGCCTGTAAGCTGGCTAACATATCTTGTTAAGTTAATTTCACTTAATGAGTAACATATCTTGTTAAGTTCTACAGCCAGGTGTCATTTGTCTTCTTCATGGACTATTGGAATATAGAATAAATCTAGATACTACTATTTTCTATCAATAAAAACTCATTGAAAATGATCTAGAAAAGAGATTCTTATCAACTCTCTCTAAAATTATTATGAAACATCATGGTATGTAAATATACATGTGTTTTAAAAGAGAGGACCCATAGCCTTTCTCTGATATTTAAATAGGGTTTGTGACTATCCCAGATGTTTAGAATCATTGCGTAGAATACAAGAAATTTTAAGAGCAAGGATTAAAACAATAAAGTATAGTGAAATTTGCCTATTTCTTTCATGAATAATATTAATCATAAATTTCAAGGTTTAATCTGAATTTTATTTTACTCTAAATATGTGTAACATTTAATTACATGTTATAATTTTATGACATAAAGTTCCAATATCAACAGTGATATTCAAACGTTGCTGTGTAAAGTATATTCACTTTACACATTCAAGTTGAATAAATAGCATTATTTCATTGAAATGCTCTGGGGAAAAAATCAGCCACAGAAAATTACTGAATTGAACACCTTCTTCTTCCTAAAAAAAGAACGTAAATTATTTCATAAGAATCATCCTAAAAACTTCTGAAATTTTGTATGTGAATAAAATATTGACTTAGTTTTTAATTATCTAAAACTGCATAGGCTTTTTTGGTAGCAGTTTCTGGAATATTGTCTTAATATAACATGATGGTTAAAGTTGAGTCTTTGGAATCATTTAATCTATTTTTTAAATCTCAGATTCAGTACTTATTGAAAGTGTAACACTTAGCCAAATAACGTATATTTGCTTTCCACATCAAATGAGACAATGCACAAAAAAAGCTTTGCCTGGTGTCTAGCAGATGTAAATGCTTTGTAAATAGTAGCAGTACTGAAAGTATTCCTTCTTAGGAAGAGCACAAAGAGACTTAATAAATACAGTAAGATATAAGTGAGGGAAATTAGAAAGGAGTTCTGGGGAGGTTGAGTCACCTACGAATATAATTCAGGCTTTAATCTATTGCGTTAGCAGACACTGCCCCAAGAATTCTCCTAGTTTAGAGGTAATTATATCAAAATAGGTCTCTATGTTTGAGATAAGACTATGAAATATAGCTAGTGTACATACCCTGAACATAACACAATTGATAATCCAAAAAAGCACAAATTTTGTGAGACAATGCAAAGTTGTCAGTGCTAGGCAACCACTGTTGTATTGATTGTATAGTGTGTAAAATGATTTTCTATAGTATTTTGTACATGAGGAAATTTTAGCTATAACATCTCTGCAGGTTCACGAGGGAGCAGTTGTTATGTTTATGTGCTGTATTATTTTTATGTTTGGTTGTGAGTGTTGAAAAAGCCTTATTTTAAATGTAATTACATTTTGATAATACCTTAAAAAGTGGTATCTTTTTCTTACTCTTCTTTTCCCCATTTCTGTATATCCAATTATAGAGAAGCCTCTCTTGAGTGTTTTGGACCCATCTAGTTTCCTTTCTAGGGAGTTGTTAATATTAATTAGAGCTAATATTCATTTAGTGCTTTCTATGGGTAGGCACTAAGAGCTCTATCATTATTATTTTGCTTAATCCACACAAGCTGGAAAGGTAAGAACTACCATTATCTCTATATCATAGATGAAGAAATTGGATCTTGGGGTAATTATTCGGCTTAAGCTGGCATGGACAGTGAGTGGTAAAGCCACAATTCAAACCTCTGTGTGCTCCCAGAGTCCATGTGCTACTATGTGATATTCGCCTGCATCTCAGAAGGAAAAGCAAGACAAGCCATTGAATATAGAACTTGTTACCAATAAAAATTACTTGCACCTGTGTGCCCTGGAGCCACTTCTAAGATGTTTTAGCCAAAAGTAAAAGACTACTGTCTGATGCTCATGTTCATAATATGCCATGTACTTTCTTTCCAGACTCTTAAATGTATATCACATCAGTTTTTCCCCAAACACAGATGAAATAGGATTCTTTCATTTATTTCACCTTGGTTGCATGTCTATAGAACCAAGGAAATGTTTTAAGCACTTGAGATTTGTTTATCCCTGAACAAAATACAAAACAAAGAAACAAAACAGATTCTGCCTTTTTGGAGTGGTTTTGTGGGTTTCAATGTAAAGGAAATTGACAGCACCTAAGAAAAAGGGAGAACTTCTAACAAACAATTGGGGTAGATTTTAATCAGCATTCATTTCTTAAATGTTAGGATTGCTGAAGGCGAATATGCCTGGATTAGAATTTTTTTCTTTTTGTTTTTATAGATTCAACTATCATCATTCTTTCTCATCTTTGTTTCCCTACCTGTTAAATAGGGCTACCAAAAGAGAAAGTTGTGCATTCCTCAGTCTATATTTGGACATGTTATATATATATTTGGTGGTGGAAATGAGAGAGATTAATCAATACTGTTGGCTCAAAGATATCAAGTAAAGCTTCCATCCATCTGGACACCGCTGTTTGTTCATGTATGGATGCCACAAGATACTGAAAGCTAGTAAGAAGGGAAACTAGGGATCTTTTGATCCAGGATGACATGGGGGAAGGGAAGATTGCTATTATTGTTTTTAACAGATCTCTTAATGATGTTTCTGCTATTTGTCCTAGTATTTGAATTTTGTGGTGTTGAAACTGTAGAACTAATACATGAAGAGGATTGTGAAACCTTACAATGGGAGAACTTCTTCCCCCAATATAATGTAGTCAAGATGTACACGTTTTATAGGTGATTGGAATCCTCCATGACCATATATAGGAATGTACAAACTAATACAATAGTTCTGTCTTTTCTGTGTTCTCTTTAATTTCCAAAGATTTCTTCCTTAAAGGGAGGTCTTGCTACAATGGTATATTGAAGGGCAATAATCTTCATGAGCATTGGAAAGAGAAAAATAACAAGCTTGAATAATAATATTTTTTCAAGAATTTTTTTCTTAGAGCGCCAATCTGGTGTGACTCCTGATTGTACACCTAAACACTGAAGAACTTCCTATGTGTTTATAAAATGTTTCATTCTACTTTGTTGAGCTCTTAAATGCCTATGCACAAAACACAGTGAGAGCCCATGACTATGTTCAGTATTATTAGGAACATGGAGCAGTGAGTCATTTTTCCACCTCTGTTTAATGAAACCTCTTTGTTCTGATGAGACTGGGTGATCTAGGGTTTTAAATTCAAAGCATATTAACTAGAAAATATAGAAGCTAAGAAAAAAATGCAGGAAAACAATCTCCTGAGGCACTGGAAAAAGCTAACAGTCTTAAGGTGGAAAATTACAGAGTTTTGTAATAAGATAAATAATATAAGCCCGTGGGTTTATGTTCCATTGAAATCTTTACTAAATATGTGTTATTTTCTAAAATACTTACTGTTTAAATAAATGCATGGTAAAACTGCTTAATAATTTAAACATTTAGCACTTAGTACTTATCAGGTACTGTGCACCTTAGATATATTAACCAATGAACTGACTTAACACTTATAAAAATCCCAAGAGTTAGCTACTATTACTATTCTCAATTTACAGATGAAGAAGTTGAGGCACAGAGTGTAAGATAACTTGGTCATTGTTGTATACACAAGGAATAGTATCTCCAGACTTTGAATCCAGGAAGTTGTCCTCTGGAACTCGTACTTCTAATCACTAAATACACTGTCTCTTGGTAGGTTATCTATTTTTGTTCATATATTAGGCAGTTTATTAATAGCTTAAATCAATATGTATACTGTTGTAAGTACTATATTATCACATTTAAAGAGCTATTTTTGGATGGGTGCAGTGGCTTATGCCTGTAATCCCAGCACTTTGGGAGGCTGAGGTGGGCAGATCACGAGGTCAAGAGATTAAGACCATCCTGGCTAACATGGTGAAACTGCATCTCTACTAAAAATACAAAAATTAGCCAGGTGTGGTGGTGCATGCCTGTAGGCCCAGCTACTTGGGAGACTGAGGCAGGAGAATCGCTTGAACCTGGGAGGCGGTAGTTGTAGTGAGCCGAGATCGTGCCACTGCACTCCAGCCTGGCAAGAGAGCAAGACTCCATCTCAAAATCACCAAAAAACAAAAAAAAAATTTCTATTCTTTGGTGTAATAGCTAAGCAAAACCTGGCTAATTGTTTGTATTCAGGGTTGGAGCAGTAGGTAAAGGGTTTAGGAAATAGCTGTACCATTTAGCTGGAAGCCAATAACCAAATTTTGTTGCTCTAAAATAACTTTCTATGCCATAAATTATTTCAGAAAATAGTTTGAATTATTAATTTATGGATTATTATTTTGGAAAATAGTCTACTTTAACAGAAAGTATATAGTGGTTAAGCTTGGAAACTTTAGAACACTTTTTTTTAATGGAGTAAGGGAGAAGGAAAAATTTTTTTATTGAAACAGAGACTCACTCTGTTGCCCAAGTTGGAGTGCACTGGCACGACCTTGGCTCACTGCAACCTCTGCCTCCCAGGTTCAAGTGATTCTCCTGCCCCAGCCTCTGAGTAGCTGGGATTACAGGTGCCCACCACCACACTGGGCAGATTTTTGTATTTTTAGTAGAGACAAGGTTTCACAATTTTGGCCAGGCTAGTCTCAAACTCCTGACCTCAAGTGATTCTCCCACCTCAGCCTCCCAAAGTGCTGAGATTACAGGCGTGAGCCTCTGTGCCTAGCTGAGAGAAGGAAAATTTTGAATAATTCTTGATCAGAACATGGTACTTAGAAAGGACATAGAGGAAACAGTGGAGGTATTGGTCCACTCAGCTATACAATGAAGACCTGCCGGCCTGGAAATAGATGCTCTGGATTCAAGTCTTGTCACTTGCCAGATATTTGGTGGTGTGCAAAGGAGAGAGAGAGAGAACTTGCCTTGTAGAACCTTGTTAGTCCAAGTGTGGCCCAGCAGTACTGGCATCAGTAGGGAGCTCATTAGAAATGCAGAATCTCAGTCCCCACTTGGACCTATTAAATAAGAACCTGCAATTTGACAAGATCCCCAGAGGATTCATTTGCCCATTGAAGTTTGATAAACATTATAATGGAAGGAAGTATCAAAGATAAAATTCTAAGATTCCTCTAACCTTCTGAGTGGATTCCTTCTCTCCTCCAAGGGCATTCCAGAATTAACCTGAAAAACTAGTTCCTGCCATGATGGAAGAGGGGGTCAGACCTGCCTCATTATACCCTTCAGCATTAATGTCAGCACAGACTTTAAGACTGATAAGAAACGTTTACAATCTGTTCTCCCCTAGACATTCCTTTCTATTGATAATGACTCAACTAATTGCCAATAAGAAAAATTTTAAATCTACTTGTGACCTGGAAGCCCCCACTTCTAGTTGTCTCAGCCTTCCAGATCAAACCAGTGTAAATCTTACATGTGTTAATTGATGTTTTATGTCTCCCTAACATGTATAAAAGCAAGCTGTACCCCAACACCTTGAAAACATATTGTCAGGAACTCCTGAGGCTGTGTCACAGGTGTGTTCTTAACTTTTGCAAAATGAACTTTCTAGATTGATTGAGACCTGTCTCAGATACTTTTGGGTTCACAGGAGGATACAATTTTTAGGTTTCTGTTCTGTTTTGAAGGACAAGAAATGACCTTAAGAACCTTTAGCATTAATCTCATCTCTTTAAGAGCTTTCTATCTAGCTGAGTGATTTTATTTTCATGCAAAAGTTCTCCTCTTTTTCTTTTCAAATAATGATGACACCTGTCATTATGATATGTGATGATAATAATAGCTAAGATTTACTGAGTATATACTATGTGCCAGCCACTGTACTGTTTTATGATTGTTATCTCATTTAATCTTCATAGTTAACCAATTTAATATTTTTACTTATCTCCAGCTTACAGATGAGGAAACAGAGGTATAAAAGTTTAAATAACTTACCCAAGATCATACTGCTAACAGAATCCGAACCAAAATTTGACTATTAGACCCAAGTGGCATTATTTGCAGACTGAACAGTTTCTTGCTAATAAGAACTACTCTATTGTTCCTGTAGTGACATAGTTTTTATCTGATACTCCCATTAAAGAGAAAAATGTAGAAAAATGCTGTACAGGCTCTAATGAATTTAGAATTCTTCAAAGCTTTTAAGCAGTATCAGAATGCTTACAACCAAACTCTTAAAAAAATTTCGCATTCATAAGCAATTGGCATATTTGTGGATATACACTGTATTGTACAACATATTTCAAAAAAAAAGTGGGGTTTTACAACACCAGATATTAGGAAATTTTTTTTAACATTAGAAGATGCTACTTTTAAATTACTTTGATATAATTTGGACCATCTGAACTACAGCAGTACTATCCTAGTGTGCTAATGCGGGCTTTCAGGGGGAGTAGACAAAGACCTCAACAGGTAACAGGAGAATAATTTCAAATGAAACATACCTCCTGCTAGCAGGTCTCACCCATTAACCTTAGAATATGACTCTGTTGAATCTTTGAAGGTAAGGCCTCCTAGGGGATGCCACCTAATTCATTACAGAGAGACTAAGATAGAAAATGTTTCCCAAATGACTCTCTGCATGTTCTTTGACCTGAAGCTTCCACCCTGGATGAGTGAGTGTTTTCCAAATTGTTGTTTTAGTTTGGTGAAAGATGTTTCCAATGCTCTTCAAATAGTAGAACTTTTTGTTATTGTTGTTCAAGTCAAGGCAAGGACAATTCTTTAGCAGCTATATTCCTTTTCTTATTTTATTACAATTTTCCTTTGTGTATTCAGTGTTTCATCATACGCCTTTTACTTGTAAGGTTGTAACTCAATTAAAGCATTCAAGCATTTTAGCCTTGTGCATTAAAGACTATCATCAATAAATTCAAATGGGGCTAACCTTGGAGTGACATCTTCATTTCTATGATAATATACAATCTGCGAGTCTTTTCATATCATTGGCCATAGCTTGAACATACTTTCATAAGTAAAGACCTTGGAACTTTAAATAAGTTACTTCTTCATCTTTAGCCAGTTGGATTCATTTATTTATAAATGTTTATTTCAAGTTATTTCACTGAGCTAAAGCAGTTGATTGATGTTTCATGTGACCATTTGCCTTTTCAAAACACAGGAATATAGCTGGGACATAACTTTCCAATAGCCTTTTAATATGAAAATCTATTCTGTGTATGGTTCTTTCTGTAATCACTTGTGCATGACTGAGCTTAAATGGTTTGCAGACCTTGCTGATGGATTACAGAACAAGCGATGAACTTGCAATTCTTTCTGAAGGGATTAGATGATTTTGCACTGTGGTGAATTGTGCATTTTGCACCTCATTTCACTCTTGCTTAGGTGCTGTTTGGTGATTAGTTTTATGAGACATGATGAAAAATCCTCTAGATGAGCTGCACAAGGCAGATGGTGCCTTCTGATAAAAATGACATTCTTGTCTAGTCGTGATAGGCATGGGATAGAAGATGATGATCTGTTTGTATGCATTTCCAAAAGGAAAGCTGAAGAACTCAGTTAAGGAAGAAATAGTTCAAGGCCCTTTTACCCTTTACTACTTTCAGGCCCATGGAATCATATAGAGAAGCCCAGGTTGCCATCGGTGCCCGCTAGCCAAGCTGTGGCAAGCTCTTAACTTGCACTATTTGTTTCACCAACTTGTAATAGTACAGCATTTTGTTTTGTTTTGTTGTTGGCTGAAATAATAGGACAGAAATACTGTTAGATGTTTGTCTAGCACAATAATTGATCACATAATTAATGAAATATATTTTGTTTGATTTTCTTCCAGAGAGCCACCTAGTCTTTGAATTCAACAGTTTTTTTTAGCTTTTAGAAATGTATTAGAAAAAGGGTAATAAAAGCAAACAGAGACTATCACTATAATAAGCAATAAAAAGAATGAGCTTTTCAATTTTTTTTTTTTTTTTTGTGGAGACAATGTATTCACAGGTTTCAGAGAGTATGGCTACTTGCTATGATAGCTGAGGCAAGTCACAAGATTTTGCAAAGCCCTTGCAAAATGGAGATAATGATGTGCCCTCCTTTTAAGCTTGTGGAACATGTGAGATTTGAATGAAATGATCCATGTAGATTGCTAAGCACAGTACATAGTTAATTTTCTAGAAATGTCGGTGTCTTCATCTGTTTTGTGTTGCTATTACAGAATACTAATGCAGAATACCACAGACTAGGTAATTTATGTACAATGGAAGTTTATTTGGTTCATGGTTCTGGGAACTGGAAAGTCCAAGAACATGGCACCAGCATCTGGTGAGAACCGTCATGCTGTGTCATCCCATGGGGGAAGTGAGAAAGGCAAGAGAAGGTGAGAGCAAGAGAGAATAAGGAAGCTGAACTTAGTTTGATACCAAGCTACTACTGTGATAAGAACAGTAATTAATTCATGAGGGCAGAACCCTCATGACATAATCACCTATTATTAGGCCTCATCTCCTAACACTGTTGCATTGGGAATTAAATTTCCAACACATGAACTTTGAGGACACATTCAAATCATAGAAGTTGGTTACTATTTTATGTCCTTGAAGCCATGCCAAGCGCATTCACTATTTAGGCTTATTTTCCCATTTTATAAGTGAAGAAACAGACATGTCAAAAAGTTAAGCAGAATTTACAGTCACAGCTAATGGGCTCAGGCTGTCTCATATCAAAATTGTAACTATAATTCTGTGTTTAATGCTGAACGTAATTTTAAGTGTTTTTTCTCCATAATTTTATCAGGAAACTGAAAATCAGAGATTTTATGTAATATACAAAAGACCCTCAGGTTACAAAGTCACAAAACTGGGATTTGACTGTTATTCTGCCTGGATTCTGGATAATCCTTGCTCATCTCCCTTCTCTCTGAACACCACATGGGATTATAGTATTTGAGGAAAGGGCTTATACATTTTTTAAAATTATTTCCTATTCTTTTTTGTTATCTGTATTCACTATTTCAGTGACGGTTGAAAGGAACAAACTTAAAAACACATAAGCAAAAATACTAATAAGATACTACTTCAAAATTACTAGAATAGCTAAAACTAAAAAGACTGACAAAACAAAATGCTGATAAGGATTTGGAGTAACCAGAACTCTCATACTTTTTTGGTGAGAGTGGAAATGGTACAACCACTTTGGAAAAGTTCTGACGATTTCATTTTAAAAGTAAACATACCTCTGCTATGGTTGGGCAATTCTACTTCTAGGTATTTACCCAAAAGAAATGAAAACTTACGTCCACAAAAAGACGTGGTGAAAATGTTTATAGCAATTCTGTTTATAATGTCCAAAAACTGGAAAAAATACAGATGTTTATCAGTCAAGAAAATAAACTGATGTATGATCATATGATAGACTACTGTTTAGCAATAAAAAGGAATAAGCTACTGCAACATGCATGAACCTTAAAAACATTATGCTAAGTGAAAGAATTATACAAGGGAGTACATACTGTTTGAGTACATCATGGTAATTATGGTCTAGGACAAGCAACATTAATCTGTGTTAGTGCTTCCTTCCCTAAACATAGAGACTTGCTCGTTATGGGTGGTAATAAGAGACCTGCAAGTGTTTAAGAAAACACTATGGCATGTACTTCTCAGACAATTGTGGAGGTCTCTTAAATGAAATTATTGTTAGTTACTTTTGAAAGTTGACATTATTTTTGTCCCCACTGTGGGCAGTTTTACCTGCATCATGGGTTATCCAATTAAAAAAACTGATAATAAATTTGTCTCTGACATTAGCCAAAATGACCAATGACAACATTTGGTTTTATAAGCCATTCAAGCCAGTTTGAACTCACTGGCCTAGGTTATTTTTTTTATCTGTATTCATTGAATATTCCAGTGATGGTTGAAAGAAACATACTTTCACAAGAGATGTTTTGGATGATAAAATTTTACTTTGCTTCTTCCTTGTGGGCCAGGGCAGAGTTTGTGCAATCACTAATATATCCTGCTGTGTATGAACTAATGCCTTGAGGTAAGCAGAAAGGTCAATACGGGACCTAAGGAGAAAGCCATCTGGTAGTTTATCAGACTTGTTCAGCTGACAGCGTCTAGGACCCTGAGCAGGGCATGGTTGAGATATGCTGCTTGAAGTTGTATTGATAGGACCTTTAATTAAATGCTGTATTAGACAAATTGAATGGATTATGTCCTAGCACTAATTAGTCACTGAGAGAATGGGCTACTCATGGTACAATTCAAGAGATGCCAAGGTGGTGTAGAAATGAGGAGTGGAGCTTGTTGTAAGACAATTCTCCATGTGCCTCTTTCATTTCTACATGTATTAAGGGTGACGCTCTTTGTTCTGGAAGTTCCTTTGTTACAGATATTTCTTTGTTCAAGATCATCTTTTCAAGGATGTAAGCAGGCATGGTCACTGCCCATTACAAAAGTTTCAGTTTCCCCATGGAACCAGGATGAATTGACACAAGTGACAAGGGGAAAGAACTGAGGTTGACTGATTGGCAAAGAAGTCATCCTACACAAAGGAGAGTCAGCAACAACTGACTTTGTCTTTCAATCTACTTCCTGATAGTAGGCCTTTAATCACCTTCCCATCTTTTTCTCTCTTTACGAAAAAATGCATTTGAGGACTATTCATTATCCATAAACCATACCATTTGATTAACATGTTTACTAATAGTTCTTTTGTTAAATTTACTACCAGTTCATATTTTGTTAAAGGTCATCATCTTTCCTCTTGCAGAAATCCTTGTATTTTCCGGCACTCCATCCTCACTGTCAAAACTGTCAAGGATGTAAAGGTTCTGAGACTGTACCCTACCTGCAAGGCAGCAAGTTAACCTGGACGTCTGCTGGTAGCAGCTATGAGGCTCCTGAGTCACAGGTAAAGAACTACTTATATTCTTTATTTCTTACAGTAATAGCAATAACCAGAATATGAGCATGTTTTTCAATTTTCTTAGAGAAGAGGGCTGGGTGATACCTCAGCAATACAATCGGTTGCAATTTAGGAGAGAAACCCCGAGCTTAAGGTGCCCAAATCTCTATAATGGGTAGTTAGCATGTTTGCCCTTTGCTCCAGGGGGAAATACTTTCTGTTTTCCAAGACTGTTTGCAATACAAATATCCTAAAAAATATAGTCGAGAATAAAGAGTAGTTAGTACATAGCTCACAGTCACATGTGTGGAAATGTGAGACTCCCATGGAGAATTGTCTCCAACGATTCTCCAGTGACACTCATCCTGTACCTGGCTTCATATTCCATGACCTGCTCACAGCAGTGCCCTTCATCATCATTTTGCTTCACCTTCCTCATTCTTATCACTCTCTGCTTGACCTTGTCCTCATCTAGAAGTGCTCTTTCTATAAAATCTTCAAACTCTTAAATGTCAAACTCTGACCCAAATGCTGTAATTTTCTTTTTTTCTCATGGAGACTAAACAATCTTTGAAATTAAGTGTGACTTGAATCTCAAACCCCTTATTTTCCTGCCCTATCTTTCCTTCCTGGCTTCATTCCCTTCCGTGTCAGGCTAAGCCCCAGCCACTCTGTCTATACCAGTGTCAATGCCTTTGTCCCTATTACTTCTGTTATACTTGTTTGACACTCGCAACTCTGGATTATCTACTACTTGTTTTCTCTCTTTCCGTTGGCAGGCTTTCCAACAAATGTGGAGAACACTGAATGACCTTGTTGATGAAAACATTAAAAATGATGATTTCCAATTTTAGCAGCTTCAGGCCATCTCCCTAGTTCAGACTTCTTACTTGTAAAATATTTCAGCGAGATGGCGAGCACCACAGCAATGAAAACTGAAATAGACCTAACATAATGGTAACAATAAAATGTTTATTATAATGGTAGCAGCAAATATAAGATACTTTTCTGTCTAACATCTACCTGGGTAATGGACCAAAAGCATTTTAAGTTTACAAAGTGAAAACAATTAATACTTACTTGAACCTTGATTAAAACAGAACCTAAAACTGCATACTTGATAGATCTATATTATGGTTATCTTTACTGAATCTCAGTTCAGTTCAAGTTCAGGGATGTAACTTTGCAAGGTGACTTGTGAATTTTCTTGTTTTTCATTTTGTTATTTTCCATTAGACAGCTAACCACATTGCTAAGTGTCAAAAGCTTTTGCCATGAAGGTAGGTGAAGAAAATAGAGTGAATACTCTGATGATGGTTTTAGTTTATGATGCATTTCAAGCTGTGCCTCTTCAACAGTTAAATCCTTCAGCATTTTTAGTGGGATGAACCATCACGTATTTAAAAAACTTAAGCACTTTTGTTTCAAAGAGAAGAGTCAAGTTTAATGTCAATTGGTGAAAGCATAGAGTATGATGGGTTTTAGGAGGGAAATCTGAAATTGTACAGGGTATAAGCATTTTGACATTCTTACTTTATGATCCCTCCCTCAAGGCAGTTCTTATTCAAAATCAAATTTGTGCTGACACTATTGGGCTTCTGATATTTAAATTCATGATAATAAATGAGGAAAAAAATCAAAAGGTAATAAAGTAGATACAGTTTCAAATGAGGGCAAAAGCAAGAAGAAGTCATCAGCTGGCAGGAACATGAAGTCCATATTATTAATGCATAAGAATGAAACCAAAAAATCGGTGTATTAGGGAGGTTTTGTTTGTAAGTTTAATTGAAATTTAGAAAGTCTTTCTTTTTTTTTTCTTTTTCAAAAGCAACGTCAAAAATGGTAGATCTTATTCTTGGAAATAAAAACCTATTTAACTTGCTGTGAATCTGAACCACAGATGCTACAATATTATCAATATGATGATAGACCTTAAAATAATTGTGGGTGTCCCTTCTATAGTGGGGAGAGTTTTAGACTTGATTGCTATTTCTCTCTGGCTCCTCTATTAATTTTGATGAGCTGCTTAATCTCTTTAGGTTTTCTTAAAATAAATGAGTGTATTAGATAATCTTTAAACTCACTTCTAGTTCTAAAATTCTTTTGCATTCCTCTATTCCCTATTTCCCTCCTTTTTGGAAACATAAAGTCATTGCAGAATTTTTTGGAAGCAATTCTTTTGTCTTCACCCTGGTATCTCTTTCTGTCTCTCTCTTTCTCTGTCATCAGATAAAGCGTAGATCTGAATTTTTGGGGCCATTATATATTTATGTGGTAGTTATCTTCTTTATGCTTTTTGAAATATTTTCAGTGCTGTGTTTGTGCTCAGTTTCTTTTGATAAAGATAAAAGCAGATTGCAGGACACTGTCATCATCTCAGTGACAGTCCCTTGGGTATTTTTTTTTTTAAACAGCAATTTATTTTAGAAAAGCTCAATGATTTAATGTACATTAACTCACTGATGTTCACATGGGCCTGTCTAAGGAGAGAGAAGGGCTGGTATTTTACCATTATGTGCTTTTACAGACAGGCACAGAGGAGCCACTGAAATGCAGTGGAATGAATATAATCTGACTAAAAGGTATCTCAAATTTTAACCCCTTCTGATATGGGAAAAGAACAACCAGTGCTTGTCTTCACATATCACTTAGCACATTGCATTGCACTTCCTTATTTATGGATCATTTTTACCCGCTAAGGCTATGAACTTTTCAAGGACACTGCATAACGCATAATGAGCCCTGTATTGTTATTTCCTGAAATGACATGGAACTTACTCAATGTAATACAGGTATTGCATCTGGCCCATTTTTGTAGCAGTTTTGCCAGATTCTTGCTCTTTGCCAGGCATAGATTTCTGAGACCCCCTTCCCCAAATCCCTAAATTTTCAAAGCCTAGGAATATTTGCTCAAGTAATCAACTTTTTATATAATCATATTTCTGTATATTTTGCTTTACATTGGCCACTTTTTCAAGTTTGATTAAATAAAGCTTTCTCTCTTACTTGACTCCTATTTTTCCCCAAAGTAACAAAATGTTACCATATTATGGAAGTGACTACAAGTAGGAAAAAAAAATGTCAGGTTGAGATGCAGATTGTATACATTAAATTTTAAAATTCCTGTGATGGTGATGATAATGGTTGTATTTGGAAATATGTGCTGTTTCATTTTTGCCAGGCACTCATGTGTTTTATAAGTATGTATTTATTTACTTCTCAAAATGATACAGTGAGGTAGGTATCATTCTCATAATGAATTGAGAAATCGAGATTTAACAGCTTTGCCTAAAACTAACAACTAGTTAGAGGCAGCAGGCCTCACATCTGTATTTCTCTTTTAGAGTCTATACTCTTAACTTTCTCTTAGACAGAAATTAATTTCAATATTTCACTTTAAACCTTTGGCAAGGAAATCAAAATTTTAACAGACATCTGAAGATTTTGGTAATTGCTGAATCCTTTCATGGAACCCCTAATAAGTATGCCAAAGTCAGGTTGTAGATTGTCATTTCTAAAGAGGTACCACCAATAACTTATTGTCATTTTTTTTCACATTTGAAATTTAAATGTGTGCATTTTTAAATTATTTGCATGTATACTAATATGTTATTCATATGTAATTAATTGTTTGAGGAAAGAATTAGAATTTTGGTTGAGTAAAGAATTAGAATTTTCTGTGCTTTGATGCAGTATGTGGAAAGAAGTTAATTGCATAGTAAACATTTGCTGTTTTGGTTGTTGGGCTTTTGATTCTTCCTCTTTTTGGTAAGAACTCTGATTGGGTTTTAGAGAACCACCCCTGCCCCATTGTCAGCCCCGGAAGTTTCAGTGAAGCAGCTCAGCATTCCCTTCTTCCAGGGGCAGAACATGTAACCTAAGATTATTCCAATCAGTCATTTCTTTTTCCCTGGTTATAGTTATTGGTTACTGGTTCAGAGATAGGCACTATGACACTGACTAGTCTTCACAGCTCAACTAAACGTTTAAGCTCACTTCCATACATTACCCTTGATACCAGTATAGAAAGAGGGTTATAGGAGAGAGAACACAGCTTTCCAGTAGAATGGAATTAGACATTCTTTCTTGCAAGAGTACTTGCAGCAGTCCAGCTTAGCAATAAAGCTAAGGTACAAGAAAACATAATCGGCATTGCGCAGGTGAGGAAGTCATCATGTCCAATAACCAATATCATTTGTAACAAATCTTTAGGCTTAACTTAAAGGGTCTCTTTGAGAAACGTCATTTGGAAGAATCACCGAACTCAAGGTCCAAACCATGGCAGCCCCATCAGTTGTTTAGTTGATCTATAGTTTCTCCAAGTCCAGATGCAATTTACTAATCAAGGGTCCTATTTTATGAAAATCAATATTATCTAGCAATATCCTGACCCTTGACTCTTATTAAATGGCCAGAGGAAAAGAGCTAAACAGTTGAACAAAGGTCAGATTCTCATGCAGCAGGGGAGATGGGTCTGTTAACCCTTTATACATAGACACTGAATTCTAAGACTTTAAAAACATGTTATCAGGGACAGGTTCTTTCTTTGCCACTAGATTTTAAGCTTGAGAGGAGACATCACAGTGAACTGCTGTGGCCACATTACTACCATGAGTGGACAGGCCATGTGAGAGTGGACCTAATCCAGGGGAAGCAAAACTCAGCAAGATGGAAAGAGATACCTGAGACCTGGTGGTTTCAATAAACCAGGACTGAAACCTTTTTATTCAAGGATCTTTTAATCGTTTGAGTCAATTATTTCACTTTTGGCTTAAGCCACTGTATGTTATATGAATAGAATTGAGTTCTAACACATTGGTATAAAGGGGGCAATCAATAAATTTTTGTTAAATGCATGAATGAACATTGATGATTATTTCTGTTTTGATAGGCAAAATGAGGACAGATTTAAAAAAAATTAAAAATGACATCTACAAAAACACTGATGTTTAATGATTGACAAATACAACCCCATTGTATCAAGTCATTCAGGTTTAGCAGTAAAAAATAAAATTGAATAAAAATCATAAGAGCTAGAAAAATGGTGACATTTTGTGAGTTGGATGTTGGCATTAGAGCTTTGCATCATTTGATTAGATTGATTCATTCATTATGTTGTTCAACAGTTGTTGAATAATTTTTATGTGCGGAAGAAAAAAGCCTTTTGACTTTTAGAAAGTAGAAATGATCAGGTTAAACTAATGTAACAGGGTACTCATCTAAGAAGTGGGAAACCTAGTGCTTAGTGTTGACTTTGTGAGAGATTAAATAGGGGCATAGCTGTGTGCTCTTATTTATCTCTTCACAAGTTGTGGAGCGATTGTATATACACACAAACATTTGGGTTTATGTTTGTGTTTTATATGTTTACAAATGCAAACATATATACACAAGCATATATAGACATATATATGAATAAAAGGAGATTTGTTATGAGGAACTGGCTTATATGTTTATGGAGGCTGAAGAGCCTGAGAAGTCTGCTGTTTGCAAGCTGAAGAGCCAGAAAAGCTGATGGTATAATTAAGTCCAAGTCTTAAGGCCTGAGAACCAGGGCAGCCAGTGGTGTAAATCCCAGTCCAAAAGCAGGAGAAG
Source organism: Cacajao melanocephalus (assembly GCA_963573385.1). Taxonomy (NCBI): domain Eukaryota; kingdom Metazoa; phylum Chordata; class Mammalia; order Primates; family Pitheciidae; genus Cacajao; species Cacajao melanocephalus. The sequence goes on from CAUYLG010040509.1 coordinate 50,946, forward strand.
ATAAAATGAGATGTCCCAGCTCACTCAGGAAGATAAAATTTAAAAAAGCAAATTCTTTCTTCCTTCACTGTTTATTTTATTCAGGCCCTCAATGGATTGGGTGATATTTACTCTTATTGGAGAGGATAATCTACTGAGTTCACTAATTCAAATGCTAGTCTCATCCTGAAACACCCTCACAAACACAGGCTGAAAGAACATTTAATTTGGGCACCCTGTGGATCAGAGAGGTTGACACATAAAATTAGCAATTGGAGGTCATGTATGTAAAGTTCCTGGCATCAGGGCTGCTGTGCTGCCCAAATCCAGGGGCGGCTTTCACACTGTGTCTCTGTGAATGAACCCTGTTGTCAGTGCCTCTTCCTAGGACTGCCCCTGTTGCCTCATGATCTGCGGTAATGAGTGCTACAGCTGTGATTTTGAACAGGCCCAATTGTGGAACAGAATCAGAAAGCAATTTTACATTTGTCTTCCTTCATTAATATTCAGTGGGAATGTTAATTTTCCTGCAACGGTTCAGAAATTCAGTAAGATGCTCTACTTTTCTGGTTATTCATAGGTAATACAAGTGGTACTGGTCCAGAAGTTAAATTGCCTAACCCCATAGGATTGTCAAAACTTCACACTTGATTTAAAGTGAAAACATCTGTCTCTGAGCTGAAATTTCTGTGGGCGGGCTGCATGCAGTTACGGAGCATATTGACAGCTGCTTTTTCCTTTCTGTACCTCACATGTTCTTCTCTCCACGCCTGCTAACCATGATTTCTGACATTGCTGGCATTAGAGCTGGGTGGAGGGTGTAGAGAAGATATCAAAGAGGACAGGAAAGTTGTTTCCTTCACCAGTACTGAAAACACTGCCCTCATTTTCTCTGAGCTTGGTGGATGTGTATGTCTGACTCTATTGTGGGACTCATTTGCAGTTGTTTTTTCTCTTTTTAAGAGATTCTCTGTCTCTGGAAACCCCTTATTCTAGAGTATTCTTGACAAGGGAAGATGTTCTTTTATTACATCTTATCTCATATAGCTGTTTCCTCAGCTCCTGAGAATTCAACCATTTATATCTAGCTACTTTCTGCTGAGGACCCTTCAGCTTTCCAGCCCACTCTCTCAGATAAGACCTAAAATGACTCCACTTTAGTGCTCTCTTGCACATGGCTCCCAGAAAATCCCTCTAAAATTCCTTGTTCTGATGCATTCTAGGAGGGCAGGATAATCATCAAATTGCTATCTCACCTGTGCTCTGCCATGAAGTGGCTGGCTAGTTTTTGCTCTTAGATTTCTCAACTGTGAATCAGATAATTCAGTCTCTCCCCCACTCTGAAATAGCAGTTATTGGTTTTCTGAGTAGTCCTATTGAAGCTTTTTCACTAGATTTGAGGTAAAGAATGACATACTCTCCCTCACTTTTTGAGAAGATTGGAGTCCATAGCATCCTTGGGTGGGCATGATGGCTCACACCTATAATTCTCGCACTTTGGGAGGCTGAGGTGGGAAGATTACCTGAGGTCAGGAGTTCGAGACCAGCCTGGCCAACATGGTGAAACCCCGTCTCTACTAAAAATACAAAAATTAGCCAGGTGTGATAGCACCTGCCTATACTCCCAGCTACTCGGGGGGCTGAGGCAGGAGAATTGCTTGAACCTCGGAGGCAGAGGTTGTAGTGAGCTGAGATCGTGCCGTTGCACTCTAGCCTGGTGACAGAGCAAGACTCCATTTCAAAAAAAAAAAAAAAAAAAGACCTATCAGTTTTATTTTCAAAAACTATTTTTACTCTTGACCTTTTATATCCTTAATGTAGGTGTAAGGATCTCATTGGTTTTCAAATACTACTGTTATAGGACTTTTCCTTAGTTCAGCTAAAGATGGGGTTCTTGTTGGTCCCACAGCCATGAAAATTTAGGCTTGTAGATGGGTTAGAGAGTGAGTAAAGCAGGGTTTTAGTGGGTGAAAAGGGAAAAAAGGGGAAAACAGGGATCCTATGCAAGGCCAGAGTCCCTGCTAGAGCGCTTCCCACCCACCCTTTGAATCTCAGGTTCCACACAGGGAGAGGAGAGGCCAGGCTCACTCCCCACTGCAAAGGCCATGAATTCCCCCAGGCTCCACCTCAATGGGCAGGATGGTTGGAGTTTCCCTAGGGACCCCCTCCCACCTGGCTTTTCACTACTTTTTAAAATAATTAACTTTATTGAGATTTTCTGATACTTTAAAAAATCAACATATGACTAAATGAACCTATTTTATTACAATTCAGTGAGTTTTGACAAATGGATATACACATGAACTCTATTATAGTCAATATACATTTTCATCAATCTAAGAAATTCCCTCATGTCCCCAGAGGTTAATTCACCTCCCCATCCCTAGGCCTAGGGATGACTGATCCACTTTCTGTCGCAATAGATTAGCCTTTTATGAAATTTCTTACAATTGGAACCATACAATATGTACTCTCTTATATATACCTTCGTTTGCCAAATATAATATTTTTGAGATTCGACCATGTTGTTTTGTGTATCAGTAATTCACCCCCCTCGCCCTTTTTGCTGAATAGTATTACATTGCATGGTTATAGCACAGTTTGTGGATTCATTTACTATTCATGGCGATGCAGGTTGTTTCTCATTTTTGGCTATTACAACTTAGGTGGTTATGGCACAGTCTGGTGATGTAGTTTGTTCTCTCTATGGGACATATACTACTTAAGGTTTGTTTCAGGCTTTTATTTTTGTTTAAAACTTTATAATTTTTACATTATCGTGGAAGATAAACTATAGCCTAAGATTCATCTTCTAAATGACTTGTTTTATTTACTCATGTATTATCAGGTTTCATGTCCTATTATAGTCCAGACAATTATATATATTTGTCACCTTTGGGGTATTGGGCAATTGGTTGTGAAAGGGACCTTTAGAACCAAGTAGGGAGGCCCTGGGATGCGTAGCTGTCTGTATGTGTAGCTTTTGAGCTAGCCCTTCACATGCTCAAAGAACAATTAGTTGGTAAAGATGAACACCACCACTCACATGTATTCCAGATCATCCTCTTGTTGTTAATCCTGTTCCTGCTATACTGCAGTTACTGCTTTTGGTTGTCGTGGGCTTCGATTCTTAGTTATTCTTCAAGGATTTGGATTAAAACGGGAGCCACCACAGGTAGGTTACTACTTCTTCACTCTGTCCAGATTCTCTTAGGTGGTTCCCAAAGGGTGGGTGTTTAGATAGAAGCACTTAAAGTCATGTCATATAAGAAAAAGTGGAAGGAACTGGACATTCTTAGCATAATAGAGAGAAGACTAAATATAGATAAAATTACTATCTTCATGTATTTGAAAGCCTGATTAGAAGGAATAAGTTGATTATTTTTCTTGGTGGTGGGTTCCAAGGTATAGAACTGATTATTGGGTAGAAGATTTGGGAATAGCATTTCTGCCTTGGTAGTCAGAATCAGCTAAAAATTGAATGGGCTGTGGTTGCGAAGTAATCAACTAATGTCATTGCAGGTATTTTAAGGTTATATACTTGGGACTAGTAGAGTAACCAGATTAAATAAGATTTAAAGTTCATTCTATTCCTGAGATCTTATGACTCTGTGATATATAGTTTTGAATGTTTTCTTATGAAAATTTCTCAGACATATTGCTGGCTAATATAATTTTCTTTCTATAGTTCTCCTAGGAAAAAAATAATAGAACACTGACAGAATTTAAGAGAACCAATAAAGAATTAGTGTATGAGTTGCAAAAGGTTATAAAACAAGCAAATAAACAAATCTTAGGATTAAAAGTGGCTATAAGTAGATGATTTCTCATCTTAGGGTTGTAAGGTGAGCAGGTCAAAAAGACAAATAAAAAAACCTTTAGAATAAAAACGTTGCCATAGCAGATTTCTCACCTTAGAGCTGTGGAACACACAGGTACCTGGAATACTATTAATGTAATCTGCTGGTGTTCACCTAAGGAGATCAAGTGGGTATCTATTTCTCCTAATTTTTATTTTATTTTGGTAAACCAAGGTCATTCTTTTCATTAGAATGCAGAGTGGAGTTTCTGTTATTAGCTGTTTCATAAAGTTTTAATAGCAACAATGAAAAGAAATTCCATGTTTCTACCAAATAAGCTCCAGGCTAATCAGATTCCAGGAAAAAGTTTGACTTGGCAGTCAAGACGCGGTGACTGAATTGTTTAAGCAGATGAAAAACAGCTTGTTTTCTTTGCTTTCCTGTAGTATTCCCACATCAATTTTTTTTAAGCTTCATTAACTGATTTTACACTGTTACAGCTACTTGACACAGAATCAGTACACAAATGCTTATTTAACAGCCCAGTGCAGTTTAGCAATATACTTAAAAACACTTTCCAGGATACATGCTGTTCTTTGTTCTAAAAAATTAATAATAATATACTTTTGTGATTACAAGTAACATATATTTTCTAGTTAAGCAAATTATACTTTCCCTTTTTTGTTTTTTTTTGAGACAGTCTTGCTCTGTCACCCAGGCTGGAGTGCAGTAGCGCCATCTTGGCTTACTACAACCTCCGTCTCCAGGTTCAAGTGATTCTCCTGCCTCAGCCTCCCCAATAGCTGGGACTGCAGGCATGTGTCATCATGCCTGGCTAGGTTTTATATTTTTAGTAGAGATGGGATTTCACCATGTTGGCTAGGCTGGTCTCAAACTCCTGACTTCAAGTGATCCACCCATCTCGGCCTCCCAAAGTGCTGGGATTACAGGCATGAGGCACCACACCCTGCCATCGATAGTACTTTCTGTTCTAAATACTGCTTTGTGGATATTTCATCTTTACTTCCTCCTTTCATTTTAAATAATAGTTTCTTCCTAATTGGTTGAGTTTGGAATTTCATAGTTTGTATGTACTTCAGCACAATTTTTAAGCATGGCTAATTCATAAAATTAGTGGTTGAGCTTTCTATTTCTGGTATTTTGCAAGAGGATGCATTTCATTAGTAGACTATCCTCAGGCATGGTACATAAAAAACCCTGCCAAATGATGCATTACAGAGTCAGGTAATAGTTAACCTTTGACCCAGAGCATCATATTATGGTGCCCCCTAGACTTCATCAAAGGTAGAAAGACACTCTGGAGAAGCACATTGGGACAGTGGGAGTTTTTTCAGTAGAAAAAGATAAGACATTAATTATCTTGAGCACTGCAGACAAGCCAGAAGTTAGGATGAGAGCTGTTCCCAGAACTTTTAACCAATAGTGTTGTTGATTAAAGAGTTCCATGGGTAGCACTGTATGTGTTCACAGTAAACCATGGAAAATATTAATTGCAGATGATCATAATGAAAATTTGGTGAGGTTTACATTGTCAGTTGAAAAATATGTTAAAGAATTTTTTTAAAGCTAGTTAGAAATAGGGATAAGGGCTTCTACTAAAGTTGTTTTTGCTGCCAGTTTTACTCATTTCTTCCATAATACCCACGGTAACTAATTAATACATGCCACTCAGTAGGTGGAAGTCTCCTCTATAGTATTAGAGGTTCATGTGGGCTAGAGCTGTGTCTCATTTCTCTTTCCAATCCCTAGCCGGGGGAGAGGAGAAAGAAGAAAGGAACTTCTATGGGTAGGCTTTAAAATGAATCCGACTGGTGGCTGGAGAGCTGCTGTTGTGCTGGATTGGATCTGGATATAGGAGAAAGCCCACAGTGGGGATCAGCTTGATGTATACCTGCTGGAGGCCTAGGTGGAGGTGGCCATGAGTGAGGTGAAATCACTCAATGAAAACAAGTCAATGACCTAACTTAGGATATGTCTTTAGTCATTATCACTTTGGTTATTAAATTTTACTAGGGGAATAATTATATATGACATTATTTTGTTATTCCTAATGCCTAGCACATACCTCTTGAATACTGTGGATAGCCAAGTGTAGCTTTCTTGAATTCTTAGATTCTTCTTCCATCCAGTAGGAAAATGCTTGAGGAATGTTCATTTTAGAGATAGAGTTAGATTGGGCTTATGCTATGCTTGTGAGGTTGTATGCATGTTGTGGTAGTAGAAGATACATGAAACACAATAAAGGAGAAAGAAAGGGATTTATGTGTCTCATAAAAGCATTTTCTCCTAATTTGAAGATTGATAAATATATAAACATACTCGCTAGTTCAAAAGATAGAATCTGGTGTTTTGTTCATTGTTTAGTTCAAAAGTCCATATTTTTAAAGGAAATTGGTCATCTAATTTCTTATTCTCTAATACCTCTGAAGCACTTATTCTTTGTTGAATAGTGCTGCTGTTGAATCTTTCGCTTAATATTAATCCTTCTTAAAGTTGGAATTGACTTTTTGTTAAGAGTCGTCTAACTGGAATACTTAAGAAGTCATAACTTTGATGGGCTTTAAATATAGCCAGACTTTCTCTGAGAAATATATTACATTTTATATGATGAGACATTATTTCAGAAATAACTTCATGAACCTTAAATTAGTTATTTTTAATTATCATCCCGTATGTGTCTAACTTATCTCAGGGTGTCTATAGAATCACTGGAGATAAAAGCCCTTTTCATTTTGAAAGGTTGTTTAGGGATTCTGTCAATGCAAAGAATGGTAACATTGAGAACATTTCACCAGAATTGGTTTCTTTATGCATAAAGGACTATAATTTAATACCAAAAAGTCACAGAAAGAAACAGATATGCACATAGCTTTCTCTTGCCCAACAATAGAACATATGTGAAAGGTATATGATGTAAGAAAAGCACGTTTGTCTTTGTTAAACATTTCCATCAATATGAGGTTAGTTGGAGAACTAATTACCTAATACAATATCAAAAACATTATGGTCTTACACATTGCATTTCTGACAGTAGGTGCTAAGAGTGGCTCAGATGACTGTGTGCTGAAACCACATTCATGTCTATGGCAGAAGTGATATTTTAACATGGGTTATTGTCAGCTGTGAGGCAATCCTCATAGCTCCTCCTACACTCTCCTTTCTTTTCAACTTTCTCCAGATTTACAATTAATTTTGCATTGTGTTGGATGAAAGAACATAAAACCATAGTGCTCAGAGAATGCCACCAGAAACCTTGATAGATCTTGACCTGTTTTTTCCTCGTAGAGATAAGGCCATATAGAGTGCTTATAGATAATTGGTTTAAAATAATCCTAACTACTTTTTAGGTTTAGGTGAGAATCCCTGAACATTTTATCAGACTTGACTTGGGGCTAACATAGAGGCGGGAAGTAAAGGAGAGTGGGCCAAAAGCTGATTCACAAGAAATGCTAGAAAGAATGCCTTTGGCTGTTAGAGCTAATGGATCTCAAGGGAGAAGGTAAAGTTTTTAAGAGAAGCAGCAGTTTTTATTTTTTAGTATTGTTGGAGCATGAGAATTCTAATTTACATATTGAATACCAAGTACTGAAGGATGGAAGAGATGCAGCACAGCACAGTAAGAGGAGACTTCTGTCATTCTTACATGAGTTTGCGCTTTCAATTAGCTTTGTAACCAAGGGAAAGTGCAAACTCTCTGAGCCTCAAGTTCCTTATCTGTTAAATGAGGGCTGGTTCATATTACTGATTTTAATGCCTCTGGGGCGTTTTAGAAATCTGTGGGGATGTTTTCAACTGCCAAAATGATTGGGGAAATTCAATTCACATTTATAGGGTGGAAACAGAAATGCCTAATGTCTTAAACTGGGTCCTGCAAAACCAAAAATTGTCCTTTATCCAACATGACATTTGACTATCCCAGTGAACATTTAGGCAAAACAAAACCTGTTTGTAATTTACTAAGCATAGACCCTAACTCCTTTTACATATTCAACAAGATATTTTCTGTATCATATTAAGAAATACAGGTACAAAATTTAACAGATGTTATATTTCACAGGAGTCAATATGTGTATCTTGGGAGAAAATTGTAATTTGTTTTCTTTGGGACTCTAGGAAATGATGTTCCAACAGCGTGCTCCTGATGGAATTTGAATAGCTAATACTCTTGTGCAGTCTGCATTTGTAGCAGTGGCAGTTATGGTAATTTATGCAGAGCTTGAGTCTATTTTGTTATATTTCTTAATATAGTTGTACACAAGCATCTATACTTTTGAATACGTATTTAATTTGTCATTCTCCTTTTTATTACAGTATGGAATTATGCACACCTATTTGATGTTGTGTGTAGGTTGGTTATATTTGAGTTTCAATTTTGGGATAATAAAGAGGTTATTATTAAATATATGATATATAAAGTATTTAGTCTATTGGTTGAGAACCACTGAATTTAGATGTCTTCAAAATTGCTTCTATTGTCAGCAAACTGTCTCCATAAATAATATGACTATAGCACATGCTTTTTAACCAGTAAGCATCTAAATTTATTTGTCCTATTCTAGTGGGAAAAGGTAACTGCCAGGAAAAGATTAAAAGTATGATGAGGAAATGGCCTGGAATATGATGTAATTAGAGAATAGTAGAGAGAAGGTTAACATCTCCTCTTGTTATAGCTAATGAATTTTGAAACTACTACTGTGATGTGCCTGCTACTTATTACTAATCAGAGTTTAAGATAAATTATTATATGATTACCGAATCTCAGGGGTTTATATTTCTTGAGCGCATTTCTTGTCATTTAATTCACACACAAATTCATAGATTCATAACAAATTCATAAACTTATAGATGAATTACCTTTTTCCCAATTTTAAAAATTGTGTTGACCAAGCATGATGGCTCACGCCTGTAATTCCAGCACTTTGGGAGGCCTAGGTGGGCGGATCACCTCAGGTCAGGAGTTCAAGACCAGCCTAACAATATGATAAAACCCCATCTCTGCTGAAAATACAAAACTTAGGTGTGGTAGAATGAGCTTGTAATCCCAGCTACTCGGGAGGTTGAGACAGGAGAATCGCTTGAACCTGGGAGGCGGAGGGTGCAATGAGCCAAGATCATGCCATTGCATTCCAGCCTGGACAACGAGAGCGAAACTCCATCTCAAGAAAACAATTGTGTTAAAATGCAAATAACATAAAATTTATCATATTAACCATTTTAAAGTATACAGTTTAGTGGCATTAAATACATTTATATTGTTGAGCAACCATCACTACCATCTGTGTCTGTAATAATGCTTTTCATTTTGTTAAACTGAGATGCTATACCTATTAAAAAAAAACTAATTTCCCCTTGCCCCACCCCCTGACAACCACTATCCCATCTAGGATTTTGACTACTCTACATCTTATAATATTTGTCATTTTGTGAATGGCTTATTTGACTTATTGTAATGTCTTCAAGATTCATCCATTTTGTAGCCTATATCAGAGTTTCCTTCCATTTAGTAGCCAAATAATATTCCATTGTGTGTTTATATTTAAAAAGTAGGGCTTCTGAACAGAAGATACGTATGATTTTTAAATAAACACCCAAGAGGACTGACATTACGTTCTGCATGACTCCTAAGGATAGTTTTGCAAGGTACAAATGATGTTAAAATAGCAATTAAAGAATTCAGTGATGAGCATGGAAGTTGACTGTTCTCTTTGAGTTATCATCATGGGTTTTTTTTATTGCAGTGAGTAAAATGTTGCCTTCTGCTTGTTATCTATTGATACCAGGAGCCGTGGCTTTGTCAGTGATTTTTCCTGGTCTTATATATTCGATACCTTTTCTAGCCTTCAGTACAATCCAGTGATAAAATACAAACATGCTCAGAGAAGTGGGACAGGGCAAGTACAGAGTGTTAGGAAGCATGGGTTTTGCACCGAATAACCATATACTCTTGAGTCACTAATTATTTAGGTCTAAAATAATGCATTAGATAGCATGATCTCTTAGTTTTCTTCTGGGTCTAAATTTCTTTGTAGATTAGCCAAAATTATTTTATCAGTTAAAGGTTTTGAATAATACTACATGATACATTTACCATGTATAAACTGCCAGGCCTAATATCTACCTGTCGTTGAAAGATTTCATTAATTTTTTTTCCCATAGGTAGTAAGTGAAAGTGATTTGGGATTGAGGAAGGTGAAAAGGGCGTGTTGGGAGACTGCTGATCTCTGGATGGCCCTCAGGTCATGCAAGAGACAGAAAAGTCTAACAGCCAGTGTGAAATAGGCAAATGCCTGGTAGAGAAGAGAACCTAAAGTCTTATATTTTCCAGTGTCCATATCTCCTGGAGGCAAGTGACATTGCAATCCTTTCTTTTGGCCAATTAGGTCAAAGACACTGGGTGTACCACTCAATATTAGAACATCTCTTGCCAATTGCTTTGCTTGTCTTTGCTTCAGTTCTGATAACAGTTTACCTGCAGGCCTAGGGAGTCAACAGCAACCTGGTCCTTGGCACAGTATTCTCTCTTATAGTCCTTATTTTCATAAGTAGTCCCTTTACTAAGTTCTTCTCAAATTGCTCTATTTGAGTATGTCATCTGTTCCTGCTGGTACCATTACTGGACAAAGTGAGATGAAAAAAGGATGGCTGTCACTCAGAGAGTCCAGTCCCTCAAATGAGACACTCATTTGCATAAGAATCATACTATGGGAAGGAGTTAGTGCTATTACCAGGTAGTAGGCTGATTAATGGACCCCAAAGATGTCTGGGTACTAATCCCCAGAACCTGTGAATCTTACCTTATTTGGTAAAAAAAGGACTTTGTGGATGTGATTAAATTAAAAGTCTTGCCAAGCAAAGATTATCCTGGATTAGCCAGATAGGCCCAGTGCAATCTCAAGTGTTTTATAAAGGGAAAGCAAGAAAGTGCGAGTTTGAGAAGGAGATGGAACAATAGATGCAGAGGACAGAGCAATGCCATTGCTGGAAGGGGCCATGAACCAAGTCATGCAGGCAGCCTCTAGAAGCTGCAAAACACAAAGCAAGGAAATGTCTCTTGTAGCCTGCAGGAGGAATGCCAGCAACTTGGTTTTAGAACTGACCTCCAAAACTGTAGATAATAAATCTGTGTTGTTTAAAACCACTACTTTTGGGTAATTCGTTAGAGCAGCAATAGAAAACAACAATTGGTTAGTTTCCCATTTCCAATGAACTTATTTACATTAAATAACGTTTTGATCATATACAAAAATAGTAGAGTATAATGATTTTCTTCTGTTGTGATTTAAAAACATCTTCTAAGACTCAGCTTCTTCTCACCTGTAGTGGGTATTCATCATTATTTCCGACTTCTCAGCATCTGAAACCCCTGGCTATGTTTTGAGGAATTTAGCATCTTATAAGTTCTTGGTCGGGGCAAAGACCAGTAGCAAAGCTGAAACTCCCAGTGACTTGCCTTCGAAACATTCCTTGCCGCTGGACTACAGACTGAAGACCTAGACATTACTAAGTAGATGCACTATGCCATTCTTCAGAATTAGTGATAGAAGCAAAGGGATGGTGATGGCAAATGGGCAAATGAAGTTCCCAGAGTCCTGAAGTGGCAGTGGAGGTAACTGCAGCAAGGTTGAGTTTCTCAGAGATAGTAGCAGCAATTTACTCCATACTTCAGTTCTGCTCTGTGGTTTGGGATTTTTTACTGGTTGTATAGCTTCAAGACTAATTTTCTAAGTGTTTTATAACAAATTATCTTTGTCCTTAACTGATCTTTAATTGTTTTATGTTGCTTGAAACTAAGAACACTAATTGATTCTTATGATGATTCAACTTAAAAATTTTCAACTTTACAATGGGTTTATTGAGACATAATCCTAAGTCCAGGAACACCTGTACACACTTCCATTCTGCCATTTTTTGTGTTGGCATTGACCTCAGGCAAGCTTCACTCTTGACCTCATGATAGCTGCAGTTGTTGCAGAAATTAGAGGCAGACATAACATCCAGAGGGAGAAGAAATCACCTATATATGTTTATTTCTTAGGAATGGAGGCCCCTTTACCTCGAGTCTCCTAGCAGGTCTTCCCTTACTCCTATGGGCTAAAATAACATCTCATGGCGGTACATAATCACTAACCACTGGTTAGGAGAAGACGACTCACATTTTTATCTTAGATCTGTAAGAATCTTATTATGTGGCTTTATGGTAGAAGGTGAATACCTGAATAAAGTCAGAGCTTTGCTTAAAAAGAAGGGTGAGAAAGTATATTGTTTAATGAATCAACACTGCTGGTCACAAATAAAACTTCTATGAAAAATAAATAAGGCAGTGTGTGAAAAGCTTTTCACACTGCACCTGGCACACTTGAAGCATTCAAATAAAAACTTGCACTATTTCTACCAGAATCCCTTGGGAAATCCTTGTAGAATACATATAACTCAGATTTCATTCCAGACCTACTGAAACAAAATATTTAGATGCAGCGCCTAGTCATCGATATTTTAAAAACTTCCTCAAGAGATTCCCAATATATCCCTGGTTAAGAATCACCAAAGAGGAATGACTGTAGCATTTAAGTAAGATGGAATAGTGTTCCCAGTGGGCAGTTCCTTAGAGCAGAGTGAGGGATCTATTTATTAAATATGGCATTATATTGTAGAGGGCCGATGACAAAAGAAAACTAGAAAAAGTGCCTCTATTATATCTCATCTTAAGAATGGGAGTTTCAGAGATATTTGACCTGAGTTGTTTTATCAAGGGGACCTTCTACCTAGGTAGTTTCCTACTGCTTCTTTCTGGTAGGTTATGAGTTAATGTTAAATTGTTGGCAAGTTAAAGACTAAGCAGTAAAAGCTCTCTGTCCTCATAAAGAGCTGTTGAAACTTGAGGAAATAAAGGCTTGGTTGCCCTCGGGCAAGGCTGGTCGCCACTACTCTGTCAAAGGTGAATTGGTTTTTCTAGTTTTTCTGAGTCACTCAGCTCAGTGGTTTTTAACTTAACTGCCACCATTTTAATTGGATGCCATTATTGTTCAGGGTTTCACCTGGAGATCTAGTGCAGGAGACTGGTATGGGCATAACAGCACCAGCTAGAAAAAAATGCATTTAACCTTGTTTGCTTTTGGCGTGGATAACCCTGTGCTTCTTGCTGATCGGGAATAAATAAGTAAATGTTAAGGTGGTGATAAAATATATTATATATTTCGTGAAAAACACACTAGAAGAAAATTGATACAATGAAAAAGTCATTCAGATAAAAGAATACCATAATTTCAAGATAACATGCCCACGTAGAGAGCAAAAGTGTTTTTTTACACAGGGGTTTTGGAGTATTCAGGGCATACATCAAGTTTTTTGATAGTGGTTGGTGAGTTAGAAGCTAATAGGAAATGAAGAAACGGGTAAAGAAACCCTAAGCCTTTCTAAGAAGACAAATAAGGTGATTCTTTGAGAAAGGTTTTGTTTTGTTTTAAAGATGTAAAGGCTCCTGACAAGAATTTGTTAGAGAGGTACAGGGACAGAGGATATCACAGGAATTATTTATGGTATATGTTCTTGCTCTGCTGTGAATGTTTGTTGCCCACAAATTCATATGTGAAAATGTTAACCCCAAGGTGATGGTATTACAAAACTGGGGCGAGGGCTTGGCCGGGCACTGTGGCTCACACCTATAATCCCAGCACTTTGAGAGGCCGAGGGAGGCAGATCACGAGGTGAGGAGATCGAGACCATCCTGGCCAACATGGTGAAACTCCCTCTCTACGAAAAATACAGAAATTAGTTGGGTGTGGTGGCAGGTGCCTGTACTCCCAGGTACTCGGGAGGCTGAGGCAGGAGAATAGCTTGAACCAGGGAGTTGGAGGTTGCAGTGAGCCAGGATTGTGCCACTGCACTCCAGCCTGACAACAGAACGAGACTGTGTCTTCAAAAACAAGTGAGGAGTGGGGGACCGGCAGCGGGGGGGAGCTTTTCCAAATGATTAGGTCACAAGAATGAACCCTCTTAAATGAGACTAGTGCCCTTATGAAAGAGACTCCAGTGAGACCTCTTCCCAGCCCTTCTACCATGTAAGGAACACAGCTCAAAAGTGCCATCTATGAGCCAGAGTGTAGATTCTCATGAGACCCCAAATCTGATGGTACCTTGATCTTGAACTCCTCAGTCTCCAGAATGATTAGAAATACATTTCTGTTGTTTATAAGCCATCCAGTCTATGGCATTTTGTTACAGCAGCCTGAATGGGCTGAAACAGTTCTGAGAAAATTGGAAGAGCAAAGATGTAGAGTGTGTTTAGAGGGATGTGTCTTAGCTAGGAGAGCAGAACTTTTCTTTTCAAGTTACTATGTACGAATGCTCTTAAGATATGATTTTTGAGTTTCAGCTTGCATGTTATTGGTGTATAGAAATGCTACTGATTTTTATTCCCTGATTTTGTATCCTGAAACTTACTGAAGTAATTGACTGGTTTCAGGAATGTTTTGGCTGCCAACATCTTTAGAGTTTCCCAGGTATAGAATCATATAGTAGGTTAAGAGGGAGAGTTTGACTTCTACTTTTCCTATTTGAATGCCTTTTATTTCTTTTACCTGATTGCTCTGGCTAAGACTTGCAGATAATTCTGTTTTATGATGGGAAGCTGAGAGGGTTTATATGACAGTGTATATTTTCTCTGTGAGGCAGCATGAGAGATCATTTGCTGAGACTAAAGAAATCATTTGCTGAGAGAGATCATTTGCTGAGATTAAAGTGAGAGGTAAGAAAACTTGGGATTTGAAGGCACTAAGGATGGTGGGAAAAATGGTACCTAAAAAAATGTAGTCAGATTTAAAGACAGTTTTGAGTGCTTAGGTGAGTTGGTGACGACAAGTTAATAGTGACTTCATTCTACCCCACAATCTACCTGTGGTTTCCTCCAGCAGTATTGAGAGCAGGCAAGCATGAGATGCATGTTTGAATTCATATGGTTTTGGATTTTTACTAGCTATGTTTGGAAAAAGAATAAAAGAGTACTGAGGGTATTGAAATGATGAAATGCGAACAGGATAAAGAAAGGAATAAATGTAGGAGTAGGCAGAATGACAGGAAGAAAGAGAAAGTGCTAATGTGATTCAAGGGGAAAGATAGCTATGGAAAGAGAAATACAGAAAACTTGAGAGAAATGCTTGAATCCATAATTTTGCAGATGATAGCCAGATTCATGGTAGACTTATGGGAATGAGAGGCCGGGGTACCTCTAAAGATAAGGTGGTCAAGAAATCAAGCGGTCATGGTGCTGTGCCTTAAAGTTTCTGAGGATAGTATCAGAATTGGCATGGAAGGAGGATAGCTGGAGAAAACCTACCTGGAAACTTTTCAGTAAATTAAGGGAAAAGCCCAGGATATGAGTAGAAGACAGCAATAAGGAGGGTTATAGCATGTTACAGTAAAATAAACAAGTAGACTCGGAGTAGCAGGCATTTTAATAAAAGGTAGGAGTGTTAATAGTCTAGCAGTGGAAACAAGGAACATGGATGATTCTAAATCTCTGCTGGACCCCAAGGTACAGGGATGTGTGGGACAAATGTCCTCTCCTCAATGGCATCATGGGGACAGTGCTTCACAGAGAACCATGTTCCAGTGCAAATGAGGATGTAGAGTGTTCTCTTTTCTCCCCCTCTATATGCTGTCTCTGGACCATCACATACACTTCCATGGTTTCTATTATATTGTAAACAATTACTTTATCCACAGTCCCTCCTCTCTCACTGGTCAAAGGTTCAATCTATGTGCTACTAAATCCCCCCACTTCATGTGACACACATGTGATCACCAAGTGAGTTCTGAGAGATCAGCAGGGCAGTCCCAGTGTGATAGTTGAGAGACATGCAGGGTTTAAACTTGTGACTGCATGAAGTTAGTCAGAACCTGCTGAGAGCTGGTTAATATTGTGGCAGCTGAAACAAGAGGACGGTGAGGCTTAGAGCATCTGAAATGATGCAGAAGAGGGTCTAACGTGTTGAGTAACCTCTACTTATCCCACAGAGATCAGATCAAATACCACTTTCTCCAGGAAGTCATCCCTGATGCTAAAACAAAATTAGATCCCTCTACTATACACTCATGGTCTCCTACACTTTCCTGTAGTAAAATTCATCATATTTTGCTGTTGTAACTTGCAGCCTAGGTGATTTGTTTTTCCCATTGAACTGTGTCAGTTCTGAGGGCAGCTTTATGGCCATCTGTCACCATGAGGTTCCCTCACCTTTGCCCTACAGTGCTTCACACAGCTCTGTCTGATACAGTGTAGATTCTCAATGAATATGTGTAATATAAATGAAATTTTGAGTTAGTAAAACATAAAATCATGTGTTTTTCTTCCAGAGCAAGCCTCTTTAGCAGAAGTACTTTCAGAATATAAACTGATTACTAAAGGTTAGTTTGCCTTGTTAAGGCTTTCATGGGCTGTCAGGCTGTAACCTGGAATAATGACTCGGGTGGAACATGCATTCTGACCAGTGAGGCTCTGTATTCCCTTAGGTTCACTTGTTTTGCAAATTAGGTTTGTCAGGTTGGAAGTTCAAACGAAAGCTCTTTTTTTTTTTTTTTTTAACTGCTGCTCTTTGGCACATTCTAATGAGAGCCATAGCTCCTGAGTTGTTGTTTTAGCATTCATTCACCTCTAATAGGAAAGAAATTGAAAGCTAAAAGAAAACCTTGTGGCTCCAGAAGAGCAGGTCTGTCAGGCACCATGCTCAGCCCTGTTCTTAGGCTGTGTCTTCAATGAGAAAGGCTCTGACTACTGCATTGTGCCCAGCGAGAAAAGCTGGGTAAAGGAGATGTCACAAAGGGAAGCAGCATCAACGTTCATTCTGAACCCTTTCTGTGCCATCTTCGGTTAACTTATGTCATAGGGAAGTCATGCTGCCTGTAACGATATTCCTACCTGGGGACCCCATTGTTGAGTGATGTTCTTGATGCCAACTCACACATTCCAGCTAATTCCAACCCTATTACATATTCAGGATTTTTCTTGGAGCCAATTAAGATAATGGGAGAAACAAAATAGAACTCTCTTTCCCAAGAGATTATTCAATAGAATTTTTAAGACAAGGAAAGAACTGGAAACTGGGTATAATATCAAGAGCTTTAAAATACATAAAGAGTGATTCAAATCTGAAATTGAATGAAGTGCTTCATCTTATCCTGGAGAGGACTGATGTATGGAGAAGTCACTTTTTAGATTGGTAGCCTTCATTTGCCCACCAAGAGTATTGATTTCTGTTTATTTAAATATTTTGGACCCTAAACCAACAAAAACAAATTTAAAAAATTCAAAGTAATGATAAAGAAAAGTTATGAATACTAACATGACAGAAAACTGGAAGATTGCAAAGTGGGAGTCGCTTACTGCTTTATGGATGAAAAGAGAAGAAACAACAGTAATCATAGAAAGTGTAGACTACTGGACTTGAAGTAAAGAGAATTTTGTTAACAAATGCCAAGCTATTAAGCAGGAAAATCTTGTTACTACAACAGGATCAACAGGACTGTAAAGTTTAACTACAAAATACTGAACAGATATGTCTTCCCAGACACTTCCGTGTAACAGATGCTCAGTAAATATTATTGACTGGCATATTGGCCTGATGATCTTGTTTGTAAAAAATAGCCTGTAAAGGAAATTCCCAGGTAATAAATTTCAGTTGCTAACAAGTCTTTTATCTTGAATAGTCTTTATAAGATCTTAATCAAGACAGCATTGACGGTAAGCTTCCTGTTCAATATGTTCTCACTGACTATAAATAAGAGTATTAAAAGATAATAAGTCCTCATTTTAAAATTGGTGGTCACACTCAAAAATCTCACCCTTGAGAGTTTTAAGGGAAAAATCCCTTTGATTCTTCACAGAAAAAAACTGTAATTTATTTTTAAAACCTAGGATACTTATTACACAGTAAAAGTTGGGGATTCAGAGGCGGGACATTGGCGTAGAGCCTCAGAACTGAAGCAAAGGAGAACTCTGGCATTCTCTACCTAGAAGATTTGAGGAGTTTGCATCTCCATATTGAGCGGTAGTTTTCTTCTCTACGCAAGCGATACAGTGCCTGAATTCATTGCAAATATATTATCCCATGTAAAGTACCTATTCTGGACTCTGTTTAGCACATAGTATTTAATAATAAAAATGTTTAAATGTTAATGGTTGTGATTGGTGGTGATTATTTATCGATGGGAAAAAAAGTACCAAAATATTCTGTGCTCTGTCATTAACTCGATGTGGCATTTGTTAATTATAATGCTTTCATTTTCTGTGCACTAAGCAGGTGGCAGGCATGGTGCTGTGTGCTTCATGCACATGATCTAATGTGATCTTCACAGCATCTTTATGAGTTTACCACTCTATGCATTGCTTTGTGGATGAGAGAGCTGAGGCATAGAGAGGTAGTGAGACTTGCTGAAGCTCACAGGGCAAGTATATAGCAGAATTTAGTCTGAATCCAGAGAATTATTTGCATCAGGTCTTGTATTTGCTTTTTCTTGTTTTTTTGTTTTGTTTTGTTTTGTTTTCCAAGTGTGTGTGAGACCCACTTGAAAAAGTGGATTCAAATGTAGATTCCTGGGCTGTTACCCCAGAAACCCTGTTTTGGTAGATCTAGGTCTGGAGTCTAGTGCATTTTTAACAAGTTTTCTTGGCTTTTTTTGAAATAGAAGTCATGCAAAAGCTGAGTTAGAGTATGAAAATATTTAAGTCTAATTATCTGCTCATTCTCTTATTAATTCATTTAGTATTATGGAGGTTCTACTAAGAAGTTCTAATATGAGGTCCAAAAGTTAGAATACCCTTGGTGTTTATATTCTGTCTTGGTGTTTTGGGGCCTGTAATCTCTCCCACAGAAAGAGAAAAATTATCTTAAGCCAGCAATATTCTATTAGGATCCAGAGCACTATAGTAATACTAGTTGTAGCCACCTGATTCATACATCTTTTTGTTCTACATCTGAAGGATTTTTTAAAAACATGAAGACAACCAGAAGCTACATTAAGAAGAACTTTACAAACTGGATTCAATGACTTACATCCAATTTTTTCTTCTCAGGGCTCCATTCAGAGAATAATTTGTTATGTTGAAAATAATTTGAATTAGACCACTCATTCAGGTCTGGTTCAGAGAATGGTCTGCTGTATTGAGAGCTGGATCTCTCTCCTCACATTGTTTAAACACTGCAGTTTCACAGTTCTTGTTTTACATCTGCCTGTGCAGGGATACTGTGTTTACTAGGGATTGCCTTTAAAAAAAATGACCATGATTCCTGGCATTCTCAGGATCCTGTTACCAAATGTTGCTTTAGCAGTGGCCTCTCTTCCCCTCCTTGCCTCTGCTTCTGGGCTGAGTACCTAAAATATTGTACTGTGTAACTTACCAATTCTACTCTCCTGGGATGACTGGAAGGGTAAGGTCTACCCTGTTCTAAGATTTCATGGACATCTTGCTACTCCCTGGGTAATCTAATAAATACCCTCATGCCTGAAGAAGGAGCTTAAAGCCCAACAGATATGGGATATATCATTACTGTAAAATCCAACAGTTTTAAAAACATGTTTTTCCATTAGCAGGGAAAAATATGAGTGCAAGTATATAGATTTAAAATAACTTGTCATTTCAGGAAAACTTTGTATCTATTCCAAGAGAGGCATTAAATTGCCCTAAATTTTACTTTCTATTTTCCTGCCTAGAGAGCTGACATTGAGATTCATTGGTCTCTGAATGAATTCATACATTTATTTATTTTACATTTCCCCACTGTATCCTCTAGAATGGTCTGCACACCAAAGACATTCACATATTTTATTGACCTACTGACTGACTCTTTAAAACATGACACAGGTTGACAGATGTTTTACCAGCCATCTAAGGGTGGCATACCACTGCTAGAAATTATTAACCTGCAGAAATCAATAGTTGGAATGTGCCATAAGCACTTAGTTTCAAGCACAGGTTTTATAGAAAGGCATTTCATACATTTATTTCAGATGGAGGAACAATTTACTTTTCATTATTTTATAACCATGAACTCTATAGTGTTTATGCCATGTATTTATCACTTCAAAACACAATTTATGTACTGCAGACACAAAATTAGCTACATGCCCCAGCACCTAGTACTCTAAAGCACAAAAAATTTGAGACAGACTGGTAAGATCTTTTGATCTTTTCTTCAAAATTTTTCATTGTGAAGAGTGAGGGCAATATTCGAAGAATGAACACAGGTGAATTATCCTTAATTTTTACTGAAGAATAACAAGTTTCCCATAAACTGTAGTCTTGGAAAATAAGTTACTCTAGATAATATTTTTAAATTGATGATGAAACAAATGTTAGTGAGCAGCTAGCAATGAAAGCAGTAATTCCTAGGGCTGGTATGTGTTTACTAAGAAAAAACAGGAAAGGAATCAACTTTCCTTCTTTGATGGGGTTATTAGATCACTAGATCACAGGAATGCACAAAATAGGGTATTTGAGCAAAAGCAAGGCATTGGCCAAATATTTCAGGATAGCTTTGGGTTATGGTGGCTGATTAGCTAAGTGTTAGTGATACTAGTTGAGTGAAAAACTATACCTAGGGATAATTAGGACATCATTGTCATGGGGCAGTTTCCATAAAGGTGTACCTTAGGACTCTGTCCTTAGTCTTATTTATTTATTTATTCGAGCTGGAGTCTCACACTGTCGCCAGGCTGGATTGCTGCGGTGTGATCTCAGCTCACTGCAACCTCTGCCTTCTGGGTTCAAGTGATTCTCCTGCCTCAGCCCCCTGAGTAGCTGGGATTACAAGTGCCTACCACCACACCCGGCTAATTTTTGTATTTTTAGTAGAGATGATGTTTCACTATGTTGGCCAGGCTGGTCTTGAACTCCTGACCTTGTGATCCACCTGCCTTGACCTCCCAAAGTGCTGGGATTATAGGCATGAGCCACCGTGCCCAGCCATTTTATTTATTTTCTAATGACTGGCAAAGACAACAAAGGCAGTATAGTTGCAGTGATTGTGGTGCTGGTCTCAGACTGTTTGGGCTCAAATCCTGCTCCCACCACTTATTAGAGTATGACTTTGAGCAAGGTACTGAATCTATCTCAGTTTTCTCATCTTTAAAATGGCTATAGTAAAGAAATGTTATCTACCTCATACAATTAGTGGGATAAATCATGTAAAGCAGTTAACAAAGCACTAATACATGGTAAATGCTAAACATTGTTAGCTATAATTGCTAACTACTTAGATATGGGTATAAAATTCCAAGTCATGAAACTTGTGAATAGAATAAGATAGAAGAAAAATAGCTATTAAATGACCAGTGGAGCATGGCCATGCTTATACTCCTTTCCTTCTCTATAAACCTGAGGCAGTGGATGTCACTGTTTGGACTCTGGAGGCCGTGAGTTTAGCCAGACCAGGCTATTAGCCAGACCAGCATCTCTGCTGTTCTAAAAGATAGGACACTATCTGACAAAGTGAAATATTAGGAATGTATCTAAGGCCCTGAATACATATTCCAATGCTCAAATGACCAACTACTGTATATAGGATATATAAAAATGATATGTGAGAAAGATTGATTTTTAATTAGCAGAAAGCAATATGAGTTAAAAGTGTGATGTAGACACAAACAGGCACTTAGTACAACCCTAGGCTGCATTAACAAAAGTGTGTGGCTACCAAATGTTTACTAGTTATATTATTCTTGAAGTGTTTTGTTTCATGGTGAACACAACAATTTAAGTGACAGAGATAATCTGAAGTGTGCCCAAAGACTAGTGGCTGAAATAGCAAAATAAACTAAAAAAAAAATCACAAAAGGAATATTTGAAAGTATAAGATGTTGAAGTTGGAGAAAAGGAGACATTGGAAATAAATTAACTTGAGGGCTTAGATTGGCTTTTAAAAAATGTTAATTTATGCTGTGACATTAAAAAAAAACAATACTTACACTTCAGGGTTAAGTATCTGCTTTGTAGCACATTGTTGAACCTCTACACAAAAATATACATCACCTGTATGATGTCATCATAGTATCGCTTTTCTCAGTGTCTGTGATACTCACTTGGGCTTCTTTTCATTAACCCTTCCATGTAACTTAAAAGTGTATGTTATTACTGATTTTCTTGATCAGATATTTCTCCATCCCTCCTCTCTTACACTCCCCCCCAGTCATATACGTTAGAAGAACTTTTTATTATAGTTCATCTCAAATTAAGGGAAACATAGGGTAGCCCTTATTGAGGTAAAGAGTTACCTGTTACTGTGTTCAAGTTCAGACTAAATGACTACTTTGACATTGCAGAGGAGATTTAAAATTTAAGGTTAACCTGAGTTACTGGATCAAATCACCTGTCCTTTTTAATCATTTCATTCTAAAATGTGCATGAATTATGGTCAGACTGTCTCTTCTATTGCCTATTCTAACCCTGATATTTCACACCTTATGCTGGGGATGGTTTGAAGGTAGAGAGGGAAGAAATGCACATTTTTGGCTAAATGTTCTAATTTTAAATAAGCAGTGAATGTGAGAATTTGTTTAGTAAGTGGCCAACCTTTCAAATTCTTAGAGCAAATTTTGCAAATCATAAATTTTCTTTCATGACTGAGGGGTCTAACAATAATTACGTTAATGTGTAATACTTTACATTAATTTGACACATTAACTATTATACTTATATTTTCACATACATTATCTTACTCAAAACTCCCAGCTGACTTCTCAGGCAGATAATGAAACTGAGACTCAGTGAGGTTAAATGATTGCTTGATATTTCATGGCTGGCAAGGGGCAGAATAAGGACTAAACCCTCATTCTTCTCATCCTGACTTTCTTTTTTTTTATTTTTTTGTATTAATAGTTTTACATGTCAGCAGTTTTATCAGTGAGAAGTTACTTTTCCCTTTGGTTGGAGAAAATTGCCTTTCTCTTTCACAGTGTCCTTTTGCTTTATTGTGAAATATATTTGCAGAACAATGCTGGCTTTGAAATGTCATATGCTTCAGATTCAGAAATTGTATTGCACTTGAGTGACATGATGATGTTTGCCTGAGGCAGTGGATGTCACTGCTTGGGCTCTGGAGGTTGTGAGTTTAGCCAGACCAGGTAGGCTGTTTACACAATCCAGTAAGACATGTGAGGGATGCCAAGCTCTCTGTGGATGAGGTCTTGATAGCTTATATCTAAGCAACATTCCAAAAAGGCCCAGCATGAGTGAGTTCAGAAGGGTCAACAGTGGACATGGGGATTGCAATGAAGTATTGTATTTCACATATCTGATGCCAACTCTGAGATCTAACCACAGGGACCATTCAGAGGCATATCCTGGAATATTGTGTGGCACACTGCCAGTTAAAGGCAGTGCAGATGGGATGTGAACTGAAGAGAAAAGGTCAGAGAGAGGGAGCAGTGTTAAAACTTACCAAAATCGGGGGCAGATCCATGATGGTCGAATAGGAACAGCTCTGGAGTGCAGTTCCCAGCAAGAACAATACAGAGGGTGAGTGATCACCGCGTTTCCAAATGACTTTTCGCTGCCCACAGACCAGGAGATTCCCGGGCTGAAAAGCATCACAAGTTCCCAGCACGGCTGTTCAGCTGGCACAGTGGGTCTCTGCACAGAAACTCAGACAAATCTGGGCGGCAGTTTCAACTGGTTCCTGGAAGGCTTGGGAAACAGAGCCGCCCATTCAACTGAGAAAAAGGGAGCTGAAACAGGGAGCCAGTGATCTGGCTCAGCAGATCCCACCCCCACAAAGACCAGCAGTCTGAAATTCTCTGTAGTGAGAGGTTCGCAGCAAGTGCAGCTGAACCCAGGTTGGTCCAGCTCTGTGGGGGAAGGGTATGTGCCATTACTGAGGCAATCCACCGCTACCAAGGCAGTTCACCATTACCAAGGCAGTCCACCATCACTGAGGCGTCTGCCACTACTGAGGCAGTCTGCCATTACTGAGGCAGACCACTGTGACCAAGGCAGTTCTAACTATACCTCTATAAACAAAACCGCAGGGAAGTTCATGCAGCAGTTGGGCAGAGCCCACGGCAGCCCAGCAACGCCTCTGCTGGTAGACTGTGAATAGGTTACCTCCTCACTGGGCAGGGCATCTCTGAAAAAGGCAGTAGCACATCAGGAACTTACAAATAAAGCCCCAACTTCCCAGGACAGAGTACCTGGGAAGAAAGGCAGTTAAGAGTTCTGCTGCAGCAGACTTAAACATACCTGCCCAGCAGCTCTGAATGGAACAACAGTGCTCACAGCTCAGCACTTGAGCTCCTATAAGGGTCAGACTGTCTCCTCAAGCAGCTCCCTGACCCACTTATATCCAAAGAGACACCACATAAGGGAGAGCTCAGGCTGACATCTAGTGGGTATCCTTCTGGGACAAATATAAGAAACTGGCAGCAACCCTTACTGTTCTGCAGCTACTGCAGATGATCCCCAGGCAAGCAGGGTCTGGAGTGGACCTCCAGCAGTCCTACAGCAGAGGGGCCTGACTGTTAGAAGAAAAACTAAAAAACTGAAAGAAATAACTTCATCATCAACAAAAAGGATGGCCACTCAGAGACCCCATCCGAAAGTCACCAACTACAAAGACCACAGGTAGATAAATCCACAAAGATGGGAAGAAACCAGCACAAAAAGGATGAAAACACCAAACCAGAACACCTCTCTTCCTCCAAGGGATCACAGCTCCTCACCAGCAAGGGAGCAAAGCTGGATGGAGAATGCGTCTGATGAATTGACAGAAACAGACTTTAGAAGGTGGGTAGTAAGAAACTTCTCTGAGCTAAAAGAACATGTTCTAACCACTGACTTTTTTGTATGTCGATTTTGTGTCCTGCAAGTTTACTGAACGAGTTTATCAATTCTAACATTTTTTTTTTTTTTTTGGTGTGGAGTATTTAGGTTTTTTCAAATATAAGATCATATCATCTGCAAACAAGGATAATTTGACTTTCTTCTTTGTAATTTGGATGACCTTTATTTCTTTCTCTTGTCTGATTGCTCTAGCTATGAATTCCAGCAGTGTGTTGAATAACAGTGGTAAAAGTGGGCATCTTTGTCGTGTTCCAAATCTTAGATAAGAAGCTTTCAGTTTTTTTCTTATTTGGCATGATAGTAGCTGTGAGTCTGTAGTATATGGATTTTATTATGTTGAGGTAGGTTCCCTCTATCTTCAGTTGTTTGAGAGTTTTTACCATAAAAGGGAAGTTGAGAATTTTACCAAATGCTTTTCAGCATCAATTGAAATGATTAGACAGTCTTTGTTCTTCATTCTGTTGATAGGATGTATCACACTGATTGATTTGCAATGTTGAACTATCCTCATATCCCTAGGATAAATCCCACTTAGTTATAATGATTTTTTTTTTTTTGGATGGAGTCTCACTCTGTCACCCAGGTTGGAGTGCAATGGCGTGATCTTGGCTCACTGCAACCTCCACCTCCTGGGTTCAAGCAATTCTCTTGCCTCAGCCTCCTGAGTAGCTGGAACTATAGGCATCTACCACCATGCCCGGCTAACTTTTGTATTTTTAGTAGAGATGGGTTTCCCCATATTGGCCAGACTGATCTCAAACTCCTGACCTTGTGATCTGCCCGCCTTAGCCTCCCAAAGTGCTGAGATTATAAGCGTGAGCCACCGCACCTGGCCTGAATGATCTTTTTAATGTGTTGTTGAATTAAATTTTCTAGAATTTTGTTGAGGACTTTTAAAAATATCAATATTCATCAGAGATATTGGCCTGTAGTTTTTTTTTTTTTAAATTTTTGTTTATATTTTTTGCCGTGTCATTGTCTGGTTTTGGTATTAGGGTAATATTGGCCTCATAGAATGATTATGGAAGCATTCCCTTCTTCTCTATTTTTTGGAATAGTTTAAGTAGGATTGGGATTCGTTCTTTGAATATTTGGTAGAATTCAGCAGTGAAGTCATTGAGTCCTGGGCTTTTCTTTACAAGGAGACTTTTTATTATGACTTTGATTTCATTACTTATTATTACTTTGTTCAGTTAGGTTTGAAGGATTCTAAAACCTGATTAACAGTGGGGACATTGATGGATATCAAGATTCTACCCATGAGATATATACTTTCTAAAATATTTATGCTAATAATATCTGCCTATTTAAATTTAACCCATTGAATGTTGAGCATCTGTTCTGATTTGGTATTTCCATAGTACCTGTTACAAATAATTGAGCTAATTAAGAAATAGGAAGCATACTCCATATATATATAAACTCATTACTTCTAGCACTTCTCTTTTTGTATGATGAAAGATTAAATATTTTTGCTTCTCCAGTGTCCTTCTGGGAAATCTCATGAGATTGCTTTTAGGTGTGGAAGACATCCTGGCACTTTATTTATTTGTTGATTTGTTTTAAATTTTAGATCTGATTCTTATAAGGCAAACATAAAAAGGGCTAATAAAAATAATTGGTTATTTGATTAATACAGAATCATGGATGCTTGAAAAATAACAGCTTAGTTATCTAATTACTCAAAGTGACTGTAAAATATTTCAAAATATAACTAGAAGAATATAACAGAGTTGTGTATAACCAAGGTCATTCAAAAATAAAGAACTTTGCTTTTTGAAATTTTAAATATAAAGTTTATCACAGTAACATAAAACACAAAAGATTATGCTGGTAAAATGTAGAATCTGTGCTATCTAGGCAGGTTACAAGGAAGGTTAAAAATCCCTTTACTATGCCTTGTTAAGGACCCTAACACCAATTTATTATTTTAACAGTGAGAAAACCAAATTCTTATTTTGCTTTAATATATTAATTGGAAATAAATTTTGATGAGTCACCTAATCTGTCTTTATTATCTTTTGATTACACTTATTAAAACTGAGTGAATTTGTCAAAATTTTAACACATTCTAAGGTTTTCTTTCAGATTCAGATATTATAAACCAAGGTAAGTAAAATTCACTTGTTTTAAATGAAAACTCTACTACTTTTTATACTCCCTCAGGTTTTGCATTTCACTGTGATATTTCATATTCTGGAACAAACTGAGATGTGCTAGGAAGAATTTAGCCTCTTGAAAAGCAATATACAGGTCCATTTCTATGTCAGTATTTACCCCTATTGTTGTCTCAACAACCTATATTGATGATAACTTTTCACAAATGTGTCTAACATTTTATTTCACAGAAAAAGCTGTGCTAGTGGCAGGGGGTGATGCCTAGTTGAAACTCTGATATACAAGCATTCTAGCAAACCAGCAAAGTTCATAAGTACACACAACATAACTTTCCACAGCTACACACATCCCTTTCACATCTTACACTGGTAAAAAATGAACAAGTTCATTAATAGGACACAAACATATATCCACTCTGTAGAATATAGTAATAAGTACGATTATATAAACTTAAATTAGTCAGTGTTTTTGTATTCTATCTTATGTGGAAATTATCTGGATATACAAGTGTTACTAATTAATATTAGTCACAAGTTTTTGGTTAAAGATTATGGAATTTATGTTCAAACTGTCATACTACAAGGTATAATTACTATTGATATAAACATTTTGTCACTATGGTTTAATTTATTAAACACAAATTTGTATTTTTTATTATCTTAAACATTACATAGGAGCAACCTTAGCTTATTTGATCAGTTAATAAGAATAATAAGTTAATCTAAACCTTATGAAAACAAACATAAATTTATCTTACCATGTACAATCACAAGTCAGAGAAAAGACATGTTTTTTTGCCTTAAGCCAAAGTGAATAAACCCATCTGATTTGTCCAAAGATTCACTTATGTGAATGTGGACTTTGAAACAGAAAATCTGAATGAGCAGGTATTTCTTTTTTTGAATAAGGTGCTTTGTAATCTAACTTATTAATATGTCTCAAAGGTAAAAGCTTATCTCATTTATGAGCACATAGACAGAGGCAAATAGCTTTTGATCTATGATGTCAGCTACAGGTCTGAAGTTCATCAGTCCATATTTCAGCGTTGTTCTCTTTGCCAGTGGTCACTAAATATTTTCTTAATTGATTTGCACTCATGGACTGATCAGTAGATAGACAAAAACATCTAACAACCAGATTCTGTCATCTTTCACCTGAAAGAATAGAATTTCTATTATGAACTTGACAGATGTCACCAAATTCTCAATTTATGCTGTCACCATTGCAGCAAAATTAACATCCTTTTGCAAATCAGATACCACAACAAAAACCTACAATAAATTTAAGATCAGATGAAAAACTAGAGTCAGTAATTTTAATATTCTACTGGTTCTTGGTATTACTCTTAGAGCCAGGAAAATGCATTCCTGGCTAAGACAATGTTAGAAAAGAGTTTGAACAATGCAGTTTAATGAATACATTAGGTGTCTTGAGCATCTCAGTGGGTCCTCCAAAAACTTCCAGAGAATAATTTAAAAAAAAAGTAAAATCATGAATTTCATACAAATATAAAATGAACACATACGAAGTTTTTATTAATGAGGGAATTAGTAAGATGTTAAAGCTGGATATCCAGCCCTATTTTTGACTTTATTAACTTGTTTTCTCTCATTTTTTAATTTGTTTTTAATCATTTGTTTTAAATTTAGTTTACAAGTCATATGTAACCATCACTGGAAAATATGATCAAGTTTTCCTGTGTATGCCTAGAAAAATCACAATTTTCTAAACTTTTTGAGAATGGACCATTTTCTGCTTGCTTCTTCAAGCTGGGTATCACCGAAGTCTCTGTTGTTCAGTTATTATAGGTGTAGTATGTGTGTAGAAGTCATTAGCTGTTGGTTGCGGTATTGACCATTATTCAGATAGTATGACTATTAAAGTTTATTTAACTTCCTAAACAATTTTTAATTTTCTCTTATGATTCACTTCCTATAAATGTCACAGGGACACCAGAAAGACAAATAAAGTATAAAACTACTTTGATTTTTTGGGCATGTATTTTTAATATAAATATGAATGCATACACAATATAAAAATCAAAGTAATTTTCTTTGACCAGCCTCAGTGTTCCCTCAAAGGGAACATTTGAAGATCTATTAGCTGCATAGTTTTAAATCTAGACTCTTAGGGTTCTTTGACAACAAATATATGTGTGTGCACATATATGTTTTGGAGGAATAATGTTTGAGCTATTTTTATACTTCAAAAACAGGTTCTGTACTTAAAATGGTTTATTCACCAGAGATAAAGTTTCATGGGATATGAAATACAATTTTTTTGATAAGACAAAATATAACAAAACTTTGGTTTCATAGGAAAATATTTATAACAAATTATTTTTAAGTGTCAAAGGCTTTTAAAACATGAATTAGTTGACATCGAGAATCTTCAAACGCAAGCACAGGGTAAATTCTGTTTTCTTTCTATCATGAAAATTAATAGCACATATAGTCTCTGTTCAGCATAAAGGAAGCTACTAGGTGATCCTTACTTTGAAGGATTGCAAATATACAGAACTAGTGAGTAGTAAGTTGGTGATAGAATTAGAGCCATAATTGCTGGGAGCTCTAGCATTTGTAATATTCCCACACTGAAAGGTCCACCAATGAGCTGTCAATCAGTGGTTGAGTTTATATACCTCTGGGGACCATCACCTGACAATGAAATCTGACTAGTGTCAGGCATGCCCAAGGCTTCCTTACCCAGTTTATCCTCTGTTCCTTTTTTGACAGCTCCAGAATGAAGTTTATTTCCTGCATTTAATGGATTTGTCATAAACCTTAATTGAATCTTCCAGATAAAGGAAATTTAGGACAACTTCAATAGTCTAGCTTGTAGCTGTGCTGGATTCCTCAAGACCTGAATATCAATCTGGACACTCAGAAGATAGGCTTGGATAATTGCAAATCATCCTTATCAGGTCTAAAGTATAAGTCCTTTTCTGGTGTTTCTAAAGGTTCAGACTTACAATTTTAGGAAGGAGAATGTATTTCAGGAAAAGAATTTGTACTTGGAGGATCACATTCCCTAGCCATTTTTCCCCCCAAAGAATACCAGATAAGTTTTAATAATCAAATTTTCTATGAGGACACATATTCCTTAGAGAAAACCATTTTGTAAATACAATATAATTACTTTTTGAAATGGCAACCAATCAATTTTAGTTTACTTTTATTAGAGTATTTTTCAAGATTAGAATTATCAAACAGATGGATACTCAAGATGTGATTTTTTGGTAATCGTCTAGAACTTCGAAATTGAGCAGGTTATTTGGGACATTTGTTGAAACATATATCCTGCTCAAGTATCTGAACACATGTTTTTATGAGCTGACAGAAGAGGATTTTTGATATGTATATTAGGATCTAAAATTGAATATCAAAGAGTACCTGCATCTAGAAGCCAAATATAGTCTATTATTTCTTTTCCATGGTCAATATTTTTTCTATTGAGTAATAAAAAAGTAGAAAACATCAGAGCTTTATAAATTTAGCTATTTCTATAAAGTGTTGGTTCAGTCAATCTTAGAAATCTTGGGTATAATCAAATCAGTTTTATTTTGACAGTCGTTCCTGAAGTCATATTATGCAAACCAAGTTTTCTGGGGAATTGGAAAATATTATAGAGCAATGCTAGTTTTCTAGCAGAATGAAGATGATTGATGTGGAAAATTAATACCTAAGGATTGAAGGATATTTTGCTTTTATTTATGACTTTCTGAATAGGCAATTTCATTAATGCCCCTCTGCTTCAAATAAAACACTTTTGTAAAACATTATGCTTTGAGAACAACTTCCCTCAATGTTTTCAAAAAAATCCATATATCAAAGTTTCAGAATTTTTATATTGTTTTAAAATTAGACTCTTAGCTTTACAGTTGAGATATCTCATTACTGTTTTTTATTCTTCTTGACTACTTGATTTTCACTTTTTATAATTCTCTTGTCGCCCTAAAAGATATTGTAGTTATTTTAATAAACAAAAATATTTAGAAATTTAATAAAATGTGAATTGATAAGATTCTTTGCTTCAAATCCAGACTTGACTTTTTTTTTTTTTAAACAAAAATCATGTTATTAGTCTCCATGATAATTTAATCAAGTGGTACTGTAATTATCTGTTCTTGTAATTGTTTCTCCTACTAGACTGGCACCTTCTTAAGAGCAGGTAACATGTTTTAAAATCTGTATATCCAAGCAGGAGCTTGGTTTCTGGTCTGTAGAAAATGCTTAATAAGTGTTTGTTGACCAACTACCTAAAGAAATGAATAATGAGGAAGCAAGATTATTATTAAGAGATTCTTAGAACTACTTGTAGTTACGATCGCTTTAGAAATTAGGTGGGGCTAGGTGAGCGTAATAGAATAAAGTCAAAAAAATGACTTATCTTTAATTTTTAGGTCCTGAATTATAAGGAAATTTCTAAATAGAATAAATTTTGACACATTTCCAAATTCAAATGGCTTGGAAACTGTTGGTAACAATAACATAATTAATCTTGAGCAATAATATTAGAAACTGAGGTAAGCTTTTAATGTACTTTTAGAATTATTTAGTCACTAATATGACATATAATGATTATTGTCATGCTAGATCAGTAAGGGAGATTTGGGTACCAATAATATGTAACCGATTCAAAAAGCATGAAGGAAATCTCTTTCTTCTCATGGTTGGAAGTCTGGAGGCATCATGGATCTCAGATGTCAATGATGTTATCAGAACCTGTTTCCTTTCATGTTTCCATTCTGGTGTTCTCAACATTGACTGTCTTATCGCTGGTTTTTCTTAAGATCACAAGATGCCTGCTATAGTTCCATACATTAATTCCAGACATGATAATGTTCAAAAGAAGAGGAATATATATTTCCCTTTGTTTCTATTTTCCAGAGCTAGGAAAAATTTCCCAGAATTGCTCCAAAATACTTTGTCTCATCTTCCATTGGCCAATGCTGAACCCCATGCTTATTCCTAAACCAGTCATTAGCAGTAGCAATGGGGTTATCTTGATTGGCTTGCTTTAGTGGTTTTCAACCCTGGATGCAGTTTAGCATCATGGGGAGATTTTAAAAATATCACTGCTTGGGTCACACTGGATTAATTGAATCAGAATCTTTTGATATGTCCTAGGAAATCCCAAGGTGATTATATTATAACACACGGTGAGGGTTGAGAACTAGGAAGTTAACGTATATCTAAGGTGAACTCGTGATCATGATTGCCACAGTTGTCTCTATACACTGAGGCTTTTGACCTCCCTCCAGGGCTGTGAACTGAAATGGAGAAATTGTTGATTAGCATTCACTCATTGGCATTCACTCTTTCACCCAACTTCTCTTGTGGATATGAGTATATATAAGACAGCTGATTAGGGTTAGAATCTGTGAACTGTGAAGAAGATTGGATTGAGCAAGAATTAAATCCAGGCCTTAGCAAAGAATGGTAAATTGAACTAATCAGTCAAGAATGTTCCCAAAGGGCTTCCTAAAAAATTTATGTTCTTGGCCAGTCGAGGTGGCTCACGCCTATAATCCCAACACTTTGGGAGGCTGAGGTGGGCGGATCACCTGAGGTCAGGAGTTCAAGACCAGCCTGGCTAACATGGTGAAACCCTGTCTCTATTGAAAATACCAAAAATTAGCCATGCATAGTGGCAGGTGCCTGTAATCCCAGCTACTCAGGAGACTGAGACAGGAGAATTGCTTGAACCTGGGAGGCTGAGGTTGCGGTGAGCCGAGATTGCACCATTGCACTCCAGCCTGGGCAACAAGAGCGAAACTCTGTCTCAAAACAATTAAAAAAGTATGTTCATTTCTCTCTTTCTGAAATGTTTTATATAAGTATTTAAGCCAAACCTTCAGATAATCTCATTAGTTCCTCCTCTCAGTCATGCATTCCCTAATAGCAGGGATAAGTATCTTACATGGACTTAGGTGTCAGAAACAACTGGGTAAGCTGATGCTACTTTTATAGCTTCTCTAAGCCTCATTTTATTTATCTATAACACTGGTATAGTAATTTTTATAGCAGAGAATTATTTTGAAAATTAGTTTATGAAGAAAAAGTACTTGGGCACAGTAAGAGCTCAGAAAATGAGCTGATGATAATGAACAGACCTGCATTTAACAGATGATTACTAACTCACTGCTAATATAAACCCAAATAACATATTTATGTATTAGTTCTGTGTCTTGATACTGCTTGCCAGGACGCGTTCCTCTCTTCTGTTATATATGAGGTAGTTTTTTTACTTGAGGTTGTTTTGTTTAACTATATTATCTATATAAATATTGAAATCTTATTAAGTTATGAAATTATCCTTCTCCTAAATTAATTTTATTGACAAAATGTACTGTTCACAAATTTAATTTGTATACTTGTCTTTCCTTTACTTTGGTTCCTGATGGGACTTGAGTGGGCGATTTTTTAATTTTTATTTTGGCTTCTCGTTGATTAACTGTGCTTATAGCACACATCCATTTTGTCCTTTAAAAATATTTCTTTATTACCTTTTGCCTGAATCAAATATTTTCAGGTTGATTTGAATGTCTCTTTTCAGAATATATTTTAAAAGATCCCAATGCCAAAAAATATTGGCTGCAATTTTATCAACACAAAAGTAATGGATGTGACAGTTTGAAAAATCTGTAAAACACAGGAATGCCATTTCCAGAGGACTCTTTTGTTTTTAATATTAAAAGAAAATAAACTACTCTCCAACAATTTCTGTTCCCTGGAAATGCTGAATTCCTTTCACTCTGGTGAGCCTTCTGTGCTCTCTTGCTTCTGGGCCTTCCTCGGCTGTGTCCTCTTTCTTAACTAATTGTCCCTATTCCACCTAATTACCTTCTGCTCTTTCTCACCCTGGTTTCTGCTTCCCAGTCTAAACAGCTTTTCCCAACAACTCACTTCTGGTCCCATCTACTGATTTCTATGCCACCTCCAATTACTGTAACATGGCTAGACAACACAAAATTGTTTAACTTCCCCTTCTCTAAACTCTGATGCCCTTAAAGGGCATCATTATAGCCTGGTATGTAGCATGATACTGGACATATTCCCATACTACATGAAAACTCTGTTTTCTCTCATGATAAACACATGACAAATGCCAGTAGAATAAAGGGTAGATGATCATGCATCTTCAGAATATGCTGTTTGCTTATGGATTTATTTTTCCGAAAATCCTCACAACAGCAAGTATCCATCTCATTTTATTAAAAAATTTTTCTATGTCACTGATATAAAACTTACTTTTTGCTTTCTTTTAAGTACAACTGGTATGTTTTCTTTTAGTGTTTTAGGAGGTAATCTTTTTTATTTCCCTCTCCTGGCTGGTGAAGTTGTATTTCTTACTTTTTCAGCACTTTATTTTAAATCCTACCCTGTCTTTGGGGAGATTTGTCTTGTTTTTCCCTACTGAATGACTTCTTCTGAGCCTGTTGCTATGATGTGCAGTGATTTGATTTTGAGATTTCAAGGAGAGAGTTTCAATTCTAGGCATTGGTTTTAGCAGCATGACCTTAGAGTGCTTTAGTTATTCTTTAATGCCAAGTCTTTTCTCTGTTCTGTTTTTGCTGAAGGCATATAGATTTTACAAACTTATTGGGCTTTTGAATACAATCATTCCAGCAAGAATTCTCTGGGATGTACTTAAGATGTGTTCATTTTGGATTAATAAAATAGGATTTTCTTTGACTTAAAAATATACTTTCCTGTCACAGTTATACTATTTTTTCCCTAAACTATATTGCCAACTTAATTTTTTCCATCTATACATTATAATATATTTTTAAAGTTTATCTCATTTATTCTTTAATAGGACATTGCATATTTAAAATAATATTGTGATTATTGCCTTATAAAATCTCAGAAGAGTTGAGAAAAGGTAGCTAGCAAGAGTAAATCATTATTTAAACTACATCATTATATTACAATTGATAAGTGAAGAAAATGCATTTGAGGATATTGATTTTTAGTAAAGTACCTGTTACAGAAAGGGTCTCATGAAATTTTCTTAACCAAATTAATTAAATAGATTTAGCTAGAAACATCACACATTAGATTAAAAATTGTCCCAAGTATCACAAACCAGATAATAATGGTATTGCATGTTAAAGTAGGTAGCTTAAATTGCAGTTAGTAGAAAAACTCTGCTTTGAATTTTCAATAACTTCGTTATGAATGTCGTGGAACTGAAAATGATAGAAAATTCAGTTTCTATGTAACTGATAGAAAATATCACTGAAATCTTGAAATTGCGTGAAGTTATTGTGGAGAGTTGTAAATATGGTCATAGAACAACAAAGCAAGAGTTAATTGAAAAAAATGGAATCAAAATGGAGAGGATAAAATTTCAGGTATTGACCACAAATGATAATTTAAAGAAAAGTGAATAGTTTTAATGTTCCAGGTTTCTTCTTTTATGCTTGACCTTCTGCCTTGAGATTCTGACTGAGATGTCATATCTTGGTCCTGTGTCCCTCTCTCCTCACTCCTCTCAGAGAAGCCATCTACTCAGCAGGCTTCAGAGGACATACATACCTGGGTTGACGACTTGTTCTCTGGAGGCATGATGGCTTATATGTCGCACTCCAGGTTTCTCCTCTCACTAAACTTGTTCATTTCTGTAGTGTCCTGTAAGACTGAAATTTTAAGCTTATTTTTTCTTTCTCCATTATTCTTCATGTTCAGTTAATTCATCTAATGGGTCCCATTACTTCTTCCACAGTGTGTTTTTCTCATGGGAAACATCCTTAGTTTTATGGCAAACTGAGATTACCTCAGGTATAAATCTCTGTAAATAGTTTTCTAGCAGTTTCAGTGACCCCAGATGATCATTGACCCCTTTAATCTTTTTTAACCTTTTCAGGTTAATATTATCCAGATCCTCCAGAATATATGGTAAACATCTTTGTTTTAGTCTAGTTATTTGTAACAATTTATATTTCCGTTAATAGTATTGAAATGCCCAAAAGTCATACGTGCACACGCATGTGTGTGTATTAAAATTGCTGTCGGTGCTATAACAGAAGTGATTCTGAGGAATGTATGGAAAGTGTAGTGAAACCTTGGTAATTTGTGAAAAGTATAGTGAAGATAGGCTTGGAATGAGGTAAAGGAAATACCATAAAAAGTAAATATCTAGGTTTCTACAAGAGTACAGTGAACCACTGAAGTCAGACCAGCAAAGAGTGGGAGCAAGGCGTTGATGAAGCAGGCAGCAAATGAAAGACCTGAAGGCTTCCCTCGAGCCCAGCTCATGGTGGTAGGGTTGGTGGACTTTCATCCTGAAGCTTCCTTTGGTAGTGAAGGTGGAAAGGCAAGACTGGAGTTACGGTAATGGGCCAGTAATGAAGTGAATAAAACAGGCAGTGAGAGGAGATTCTCCTTCAGCTACCTTCAGTCTGCCATAACAAACATCAGGCTTTTCTTTTCAGTTTATCAGCCATAACTGGGACAGCGTGGGCCCATTAAACTGTAAGAGAGGGTAGAAAAATATATCACCTTTTTCAGCCTCTGTAGTGATAGCGAGAAAGGGAATGTGTATTAAACAACTGGTGATGTCTGACTTTACAGAAATCAAGACTAGAGCAGTAACAGTGAAGGACATTGAAAAATTTGTCCAAGAACTGTCTGCTATAAAAGTGCTCATCTCAGAAAGATTTAAAAGATTAGGGTTCTCCCTAATATATGTTTTAAAAACATAAGATAATTCCAGTGTTTACCTGTCTTCTAAAATGTATAGAATTAATGGAGAATCTTCAGTTTATTATATGAAACCTAATAGAGTGCAGAAAAATAGAAAACTACATATGAATATAGTTTAGGATGAGATAAAGATTTAAAAATAAAATATTAACAAATAATAATTAGCTGTATATTAAAGAAGTACTATAATGAGATTAAGTGGAGTTCAGTATAGTGTCATAATGCGATTCTGTGTTATATTTCTACAAAAATTTTCTAAGGACTGAAGGGTAGATTTGAATAAATGTGAGGAATGTAAAATGCCTAGAATAAACTTAATAAACCTTCTGACATGGTTTTAAATATTCCCTTATGTGGCAGTACTTCAGGAAAAGCAAGTATTTGCTGAGCATTTTCTTTGTACTAGAAACTTCATAGGCAGAATGTCATCTAACCCTCTTAAAAATTCTCAAAATAGGCATTATTGTGTCTGTCTTTTTTTTTTTTTTTTTTACAGATGAGGAAAGTGAAGCTTAGAGAGGTTAATTAAACTTACCTTAAGTAACCTTTGTCAGGTCTTGGATTTGATCTTGTCCTTTTTAGAAGCTGCTAAATAAGCTTATTCATGTTTCCTGGGTGGTGGCAGAAGATATGAGACTCTAGGGTCAGAGACCAAAGACCTTATTACTCATGGCACATGAGCATCAGTGTATTTGCACTGCTTCCCCTTCAGCTGCAGTCCCATGGGGGGCAATGCAATGGGTTCAGATTTATGATCTGCACTCAAGTAGGTTTGTGTTGCAACTGAGGAATATGGAGATTGGGGAATCTACCACTTTTGTAGCAAGAGTAAGCAAGCCTGTTCTTTGTCAGAGTTGTGGAAAAGAAGACAGTACTTCTTCTCTTAAAGTTATTGGCTGCATAACAACTCTGGGTAATGGATTGGGTAAAAGAGTAGTCAGGGCCTTGCAATCTTGGCATTATAAGATGTGTGAAAAAAGCTAGAGGTCTGACTACATTGTCTTAATAACCTTCACCTCTAAATTTGCTTACCTCAAGTTTTAGCAGTCATAATTCTTTGACTAGTATCTCATGCTTGTGATAAAAGTGATTTTTGTTTGATACATTGATTCTTTTGAAATAAAGTTAGCAAGTGAAGTGTTACTTTCCTAAATTTATATTCTAATACTTGTATATATTGATTTGTAAAATTAGGAGACGTTTAAATTGTTTAGAAAAAGAATTTTGAGATTTCCTTGGTATTTTTAGACCATTAGTCTAAAAGGGACATTTAGGCTTTATTGATCATGATATTGCTCATTTCAAAGAAAACAAAACATTTTGAAGAAAAAGTATGAAATTAATTTAAAATGAATACAGAATTTATACTTTGTGCAGTGATGTGCAAACTCCAAACCAATGTCTGTATCATAGTATTTAAGAATAAGTGGGCGTGTGATACGGTTCAAATTTAGCATAATTCACCTTTCAGACAGAGAATATATCTATGTCATTAAGTAATTTATTCATGACACCTTTCCCAATTTCATGTCCAACAGGCTCTTTAGACACAAAGGATTTCCCTTTTGCCAAATCAATTTCTGTAGCTTTAATATTTACCTATGTTTAAAAACCGTTCCCTTCCTTTTAAAAGAAAGTGTCGAGTAACAACTTAGAGAACAAGTATTGCCAAGGGAAAATAAAAAGTTGTGGTTTTTGGAAAACTGGACAAAATAGAATTTAGAGCTAATATTTGCTAATTGGAATGGTTCTTAGAAACAAGAGTGTTTTGAAGAATATTTTTCTCAGCATTGTGTGAGAAACAGCAATTTCTGTCCTGCTGTTGTACTTAGAATCTGTCATATGACTTATTTCTTCTGTTCAAAGAAGCCAGTTTGCTGAGAAAGGAATTTGCTTATCATTTCTATTCTGTGACTAACATAGTCCTTTACCTAATCTTCACTTTCTAGTTGTTGGCTCTGGATGGCTTGGGTAACAATTCTAATGTAATTTCTGGGTTGCTGTTTGCATTTAATAGGTATTAAATTAAATGTGCAATTGGTCGACTGGAGATAAAAGTATCATTGAGCTTTTGTCAAAAAAGCTTGAAGCATATATTACATTCCAATTGGAAAACCATTAGCTTTAATAACTGAATATGAATTGTTGGCATTTATTATCCTTGTCAGTATGCTAATGCTCATTAGATTTTTAATGAGAGGATGGCAATAAAAACATGGCATAGAGTTAAAAATGGATATTAATTAGGGTATTAAAATGTCCTAATTTATGTAGTTGTGAAGAGGAAAGCTGGTAATTGAAGAAACACTTTGATAACAGAAACGTTTCCTCACTTCATTCCTTTTCTCTCCTACCTTTGTTATTAAACTACTATATAAATAAATAGATAGAAAAGGTAACAATATAACCACTTGAGGGAAATCCTTAAGACAAGTCCCTTGTGATAGTCAGGTATTTTTATGATGCCAGACAAATATAGATTTTAGCTATGGATGAACAGAATTATAATAAAGCACTGTGTAATAAGTGATAAAACATATAAATTATTGGTCTTTCTAAAGAGGCTTTATGGCATAAATTTAGGATAGTTAATAATAAATAACAAATTTGCTGGTTTTTAAAAATTCTGTCTTCACTACTCACTGGCCGTGTAACTAAAACTCTGTGAACTTAAACTTTCTTATTGGTAAAATGAGAATGAAAGGTAAATGCAATACTCCATGTAAACCATTTAGCATATTCCCTAGCACACGGTAGGTAAACACAAAGTTATCTGTTATTATTTCTAATCAAGTAAACTAAGAATGTGGTAAAAACACAGCTTCAGTCTAAATCTTTAGCTGCTTTTGGCAAGTCTGTTCATTGCAGTGTATTTTGTTAAAACCTTTAGAGCCCAAACACACATTTCATGCATGTCTCTTCAGCATTGCTTTAAATAAATTAAACTCAATGACCTTTATCAAGTGCCATTCCTTAGGGCTTGGGCCAGGTGTATGGATACACATATGAATGAGACATAGCCTCTGACTTTAAAGAGGCATTATTAAACTATTAGCAAGTTTAGTAATTTGGATTTTGTTCAGCTTTTACTGAAATCTGAAATTTGTTTAAATGAAAAGTGTCTAATTTATCAGAATTACTAATGCCTAGCTATAAAATAAATATGTAAATGTATGTAAAGTATATACTCTTAAATTTCCTGGAAATGACCCAGTATCATATCTCTTTTTATTTATGGTACATTGCAAGATGGTAAAAGTACAAATAAAACTAACATGTTTTTGTTTTTCACATAGAATGAAGAATGGGGGAGTTTTGGATGCTTACATAGGTATTCGTTGAACAGCTCTAGCCTAAGCTAAATTTCAGCTGTGGTAAATGTGCAGGTTGGTAACAGAGCTCCCAGCTGCTCCCTAGTATCAATTGCTCAAACGCAAAACCAAAAGCCAGACAAAGCTAAGCTTAAATCTGGTTCTTTTGTTTACTCACAGTAGGACATTAGGCATATTACCTAAATGGGATAAGCTTCAGTTTCTGCATGTGTAAAATGGGGACAGTGATAGCCCACAAAGTATATAAAAGTGCTACGTGCCATATGTACTTAGCACAGTACTAGACTATTTAGAAGAATATTTACTTAGCACAGTATAGTCCTGGCACATAGTACTTTTTATACATAGTCTTATTAAACTCTCATACCCACTGTACTTAGCACAACCCTGGCACATACATAGTAAGTGCTATGAAAATTCATTTTTTAAAATTATTCCCTTTTTGGTCTTTTTTAATGTAACAAGAAAAGTTTCAGTGATTGGAGGGTCCTTCTCAGAAATAATTTGTCTTTTTTTTTAAAACTTATTTATTATGCTTTAAGTTCTGGGATACATGCACGTCTTTAATTCCTCACCCTTGAGACCATGTTAGAGAACCTCAAAGTAAATAGCATAATAGTATAAGACAAAAAATATTTATTGAAAATACAACATTGAATAGTTCATTTAATCTAACCCACAACTTATACACTGCATGATTCTTCAGGTGTATAGGAATATTAACAAATTTAATTTGAAATCTGGAGAAACAAACATAAGACTCTAAGGATGCATATGGTGCTAGGTCAAAGAATGAGAGCATTTCAGTGAATCCGAACACTACTCTGTTTATTACAGAAAAGGAGTGATCATATGAGACACACAGGTGTTTCTTTCCAGATGCACCAAGAACTGTTGAAAATGTGAATCTGCTGTATAAACAGGATTGGTTGCTTTAAAATATAACTTGATCCTTTCAACCTCATCTACATAGCCTCTCCCTGCGGTTTAGTCTGATCGACTATGTGCCGTAGCTTTCTTCACTAATCCTTAGCCATGTAACCATGAAAACTCTTCAGTCTTTTGAGATACTTGCTGGAAGCCTTAGCTAATACAGTCTTCTCATCACTCTTGGTAGAACTCCATATAAGTTATCACTTATACTTGGCCTATGCTCCTATTTTTGTAATAATAATATTACTAATAAGTACTAATGTATTACAGTCTTACTGTGTGCCAAGAATTGCATTCAGGATTTCAAATATATTTTCTCATTTTATTTCCACAAGGATTCTTTGGTAGCAAGTTGAAGTTACGGCTAGAGTTACCCATTCTGGATAGTTATAATCTTGCCAAAGGTACTGGAGGGTGTAGAAAGAAACCTTGAGCCAAATCTAAATAGTTTTTCAGGTACAGAAAGACACTTGTGGACATTCAGCTTATCTAAATACAAATAAGGTAAAGTCCCTGGCCGTGAAGAGTTCACATTCTAGGAAGAGAATCAGATAAATAAATGTTAGGTTGAGACATGAAAATTCCTATTTTTATAGATCAAATTGGTCACATGTAAAGAATTTCATTTGTTTAACTTCATATTATACATAATAAATAAGGATGCAAAAGCATCAGTGTTTGCTTTAAGAACTTGAAAAGAATAGGAGAAATACTTCTATAGTTCATAATGCAATTGTTTATTTTACAAGTATATATAAATTTAGCCCCAGAAATTATTTATTCAGTATTATGAGAAATATTTTTTGTAAGAGAAAAATATAAAACTCTAAAACCACAGTGGTTAGATTATATGAAGGTAGAAAATAAAGGAAGGTTGATCTATGTTAAGTGTTCCTGTTATAAAAATCATACAGATTGAAATTGTCATTTGTTTTTCACATTTGTTGCTAATAGGATACTTATGAATTTTAGTGACTCCCCATAGGAACAGACATTTTCTTTTTTTCTTGAGATGGAGTCTTGCTCTGTCGCCCAGGCTGGAGTGCAGTGGCACTATCTTGGCTCACTGCAACCTCTGTTTCCCAGTTCAAGTGATTCTCCTGCCTTAGCCTCCTGAGTAGCTGAGATTACAGGTGCCTTCCACCTCACCTGGCTAAGAACAGACATTTTCAAAGACTATTTTTAATATATATATTTTTTAAATTTAAGCAGAGTAATAGCCCTAAGAATTTCTGATCTTCCATGGATGAAACAATAGGTTAAGCATTGAGAATAAAATGTTGTGACTAATATATTTATGATATATTTTTCACGTATAATTGATCCTTTAGCTTTACTAAAGATACTTCAGATAAGAACAATATTTCAATATGACAGTGGTAAGAACTGAAATGAATTGCTTTTTCTAGTACAGCTAAAACAAAACTCGCCCAGGGTGATAGCAGAATATCTGTAGGGAATACTAAATGTCAGTCAAACTACAAGAGACAAATAGGATGTCCAGAGATTAAAATGTATAGAAGTAATAATAAGCCTTTCAAGTTGCGTCATTCTTGAGGACATCTCATTAAATAGATGGGACTCTGATTCTAAGGCTAAAAGCCATGATCTCTGTGTTTGATGTTAGATCTCTGCTGCCCAGCATAGGCTTATTCATAAAAAGTGACAGTAGCTGTTGCATGAATAAATTAACTAATGGAATATATCAGAGTGTAGACTTTTAAGTCTAATGATTAATTTTATTAAAAATTAGAAAATCTATACAGGCATGAAGGCATTTGTTATATTTGTGGAAATAAATCAGTGAAGATGAAAATTCATGTTACAGAGAGGAACAAAAAAGGAACCAGAGACTAAGATTAAACGCTTAATTTTATTCAATCAAATGCACACTAATGAATATAATAAGATTCATTTTAAAGACTGTACATTTTATTAGATGATTAAAAAGTTGATAAACAGATCTTTAATTTCTTGTGTTTCATTGAATAAGCTAAGTAAGTAACATTTGAGAGGGAAATAGGCAACTTTTCAGATTTTAACCATAGCAAACTCTTAGTTTGGGGTGCTATAACAAAGTAGCAT
Organism: Cacajao melanocephalus; assembly: GCA_963573385.1. NCBI lineage: Eukaryota > Metazoa > Chordata > Mammalia > Primates > Pitheciidae > Cacajao > Cacajao melanocephalus. The sequence continues at coordinate 93,751 of CAUYLG010040509.1, forward strand.
AGACCTGGTGTCTCATAAACAACAGAAATGTGTTTTTTACAGTTTTGGAGACTGAACATCTGAGATTAGGGTGTCAACATGGTGGGCTTCTGGTGTTGCAGACTGCTGATTTCTCATTGCTTCCTCACAGGGCAGGATGATGTGAGAGAGCTCTTCAGGATCCCTTTTACATGGGTACTAATCCCATTCATGATCTAATTACCTCTCAAAGGATCCACCTCATACTCCTATCATATTGGGAGTTAGAATTTTAACATACAAATGTGAGGGGGGACACAGACATTCATTCCTTAACAGATTACACTGATCTGCAGAGAAATGCAGAGGTAGAGGCTCAGTGAAATGAAAGTGAAAAGAACCTGGTTTTACTTCATCTTTCTTTTGATTAACTTATGATCTTGAGCCAGTGACTTAAAGCCTAAAGTCTCACAGCTGCCTCCTCATTCACCTTAATCCAAACAGTACAAAGACAAATATATAATTTTATATATTAACTTTACCATAATTAGGTACACGTAAAGGAAATGAAATTCAAAGTTGGTTAAGAAAGTGCCTAAGAAAGTAGTACATTTCCAGGTATACCTTGTACCAAATTTGGAGACCAAATTATAATCTTCTATCCCACAATTCCTCAGCCACCATGTACTGTGGCAACTCAGCAGAAGGCCTATTGAGAGAAGACAATAAGCATGGAGGGGAAGAGGTTTATTCTAACTCAGCTCTGGTATCCCAGGAGTTGCCGTCAATTGGAATCATGAGGTTAAGTTTGGTGATTTGAAGAGGAGACTTGGCTTTGAACCAGGTTGTTGTCAATACCATGATTCCAGAGAATTCTAGCCATTTGTCAAAGATATGGAAATCATGGACCACCCCCTAGAGTAAGAGGAGCTGGCAAGACCCAGGTAGGAGGTCAGGGAACCATGTGGATTGACATGTTGACCTGCCCCATTGATGTTGGGGTTGGTCTTATTACTTGCTTTGACCAATGAAATGTTAGCAGAAATGACACAAGCAAGGGTTTCAGAAGTTCCTGTCCTAGTTTGTGCTCTATAGACCTTAATAAGACCCTCAAGTAGATCACGTATGTAATGCAGATCTGAGTCCAGCCCACAGCCTAGGGCAAATGCTAACTGAAGCACAGCCTGAAGCACAGCTGCCCAGTTGGCTGAGCCCAGCCCTCTTCAGTGGAATCACAGTTGATCCTCAGACACATGAGTGGGGGAGTACATCCCTGTGGTTGAAAGCCACTGAGTTTTGGATGTTCTTTTTTCAGGAGTGTACTGTTGCAATATATATGTGACTGATATAATTACCAAAGTGGATTGTGTATCTAATTCCCTCTCAACCTCCTCTCAACATTATCCTTGAGTATTATTAGTAGAAATTTTCCCAGTAATAATTTTTCATTGTTACCTGCCTAGCTGGTGGCTTTATTCCTGAGGGTTCTGAGTCCTAGTTCACCTGACAGAAACACCAGGGAAAAAGGTAATAATTGTATTAGACCTTTCTTGCATTGCTATAAAGAAATACTGAGGCCAGGTGCGGTGGCTTATGCCTGTAATACCAACACTTTGGGAGGCTGAGGTGGACAGATCACTTGAGGTCAGAAGTTTGAGACCAGCCTGGCCAACGTGGTGAAACCCCGTCTCTACTAAAAATATAAAAATTAGCCAGGCATGGTGGTGTACATCTGTGGTCTCAGCTACTCAGGAGACTGAAGCGGGACAGTTGCTTGAAGCTGGGAGGCAGAGGTTGCAATTGAGCCACTGCACTCCAGCCTGGGTGACAGAGTGAGACTCCACTTCGAAACAAAACAAAACAAAACAAAAGAAATACCTGAGGCTGGAGACTGGGTAGTTTTTAAAAAAAGAGGTTTGACTCATGGTTCTGCAGGCTGTCCAGGAAGCATAGCACCAGCATCTGCTTTTGGCTCCCCAGGAAGCTTATAATCATGGTGGAAGGTGAAGAGGTAGCAGGATTCTCACATGGCAGAAGCTAGAGTAAGAGAGGGTTGGGAAAGGTGCCACACACTTTTAAATGACTATATCTCCTGAGAACTCACTATTGCAAGGACAACACCAAGCCAGGAGGGATCTGCTCCCATAATCTACCCACCCACCCCTCCCCGCAAGCAGTCCCCACCTCCAGCACTGAGGGATTATATTTCAACATGAGATTTGGACAAGGGCAAGTATCCAAACTATATCACTACCTTTTAGCTAAGTCTTCTTACTATTTCTAAAATATTTCATCAAAACGTAAGTGCACTTACCTACTTAATAGGTTCTACATGTGATCAGCTAATTTATTTGCTTTTTAGAGAAAAGGGCCAATTAGCCCCATGTTTAACATTGTTTTCTTCAAGAATATCTGCCCATCTTTCTTCCAAATAATTTACACTTGGAAGATATTTTCACATGTTTATATAAAAAGGAACTATTAGGTTGGTGCAAAAGTAATTGCGATTTTTGCATTACTTTTCATTGGTAAGTATATTCTGTAGGAAAATGGAGGTAATCAGAACTCAGCATAATCTGAAAAATCCTTCTAATCTATGGACTTCTGCTACATATCTGAATTTACAAACAGTGTTTTATATATAGATGTGTTTTTGTTTGCTTGTTTTAGCAGAATTGATTCTGAACTGGAAAATTTGTAAAATATGAATAATTTCTCTATGAAGGTGAATTTTAAATTGACTTGGACATTTTATTTCTGTAAATTGTCTACTCACACTGGAATTTTAAAATCTTAACGTAGTTTTGGGATACTAATATAGTGATCTTTTTCTGATTTCCAGTGCCTACCATGACTAAGGTGCAATAAATACATAAATTTAATCCTTAATCAAACTGTAACTGAAGTTTGTGTTATTTTCCTAAAGAAAACATACATTTTAACTAATCTTTGTAATCAGGCCACTCTCTTTTCACTACTAATAAAATATCGTTTAATCATTAAGACAAAACACGAAATATTCCATAAAAATAGTAATGATAATAACAAATAATAAGACATTTGCCAAGAGCCTACTATGAATCCTTCTAAGAGTTTCAGAGGCATTAACTCAGTTACCCCTCAAGGACCCTTTGAGATAAGACCTGCTATTAGCCCTATCTTATAAGAGAAATAAGGTATAGAGAGTTTAATTCACTTTCCAATGTCATACACAACGTAAGTGATCAAAGCAAGATTCCAACCTAGGCAATCAGGCTTTGGTACCTACATTCTTAAATTTATATCGATCAGTTACTAATGTTATGACTCTAACAACTGAACTAATTAGAATGCTTATTGGTCATAATTTCCCTTTCAAACCACTGAAGCTACTAAAATTCATCTTCAGTAACTGGCAAATATCATCTTACTGAAATATTAAAAGGTTAGAATATTGGCAGGTGGTAATGATTCTATACTCAGAGGTTGGGAACTCAAATTTTAAGATGCCCAACTTAGAACTAATTATTTTTTCCAGGACTCTTCGGGTGGGAATAATCAGAAAAATGGCAAATACTCAATTTTGAATATTTTAGATAAAGTACTTTAAAATTTGACACTTTTCTATATTTTAAGATTTTAATGTCAAGCTAGTGAAATCTTAAATTTGATGGATAGTAGCTAAAGGAACTTGATGATCAACTTTCAACATCAAAATTAGGAAGAAAAAACTGCCTATAGAAGTAACCATCAAGTATCCTGTAATTTTGTAACAACATGGACATAAATATTGTTTGCATACTTGGTTGGCCAATCAAATATTTTTTTCTGCAATGGAATATTAATACATTACTAATTTCCTAGCCTCACAGTGTCAGTTACCAGGGGGCTACTTAACCTAAACTCCTCCATCTTTGATTGGCTATAGAAGCTATGGAAATAGATCAATTTTATCAAATGTGGTTAATGATATTTTTGAAGGGAATATCTTAATTTGTGAAGTTCTTTCTTGGGAAGACAGAGCTTGGCACTTTTTGAAACCTATTCTGTGTTATATAAATACCTAAATTTGACTTGAAATGATGGAACTTATTCGTTTCTTCTTTAGAGCTCTAAAATTCTATGGAGAAAAGTAATCAGAAAGGTATAGATAGGGTTTCATCTGAAATAAAACTGAACATTTTGAACAAGGCAGAATTCTATCAGGGTTAAACACAGGTACAATTAATCTTTCTCAGAATATTAGATACCTACTTTTAAAAATTTGGTTTTTTTTTTACATTAAATTTTTAGAATCCAATGGGAAGATACCTAAAATTAATTTACAGGAAAGCAAATTACAAAACCAGATGCTTAAGGGCAATAAAGAACCATTCTTTTTAAAGATCAGCAAGTTAACAGAGTGTCGAATAATATACATCTCATTGTCTTATAGGATGACCAACTAATCTCAGCTTCCTTGGGTTAGAAGCAAGGGCTTTTCCAGGATGTGGAACTTTTCAGGATATGTTATAATACATAGTAGCCCTGAGAATTTCTAAAAAGCCACGTGTTATATTTTTTTCCATCTCTGTTGACAGTATGAAATAAAGAGTATATTTTTTAATTTTGCCGTTTTTGTGTGTGTGTGCAGGGCACATTAAATAATAATAAAGGTGTTATTATAGTTCTTAATAAGAACTTGAACTTATTAAATAATAAAAGTGTTATTATTATAGTTCTTAATTATTGAAGGAGTTCCTACCTTCAAGATGCTTATAACCTAGATTAGTTGAAATTTTTAAAAATGATTCTGGAATAAACCAAATGAAGATGTATAGTCTGTAAAACTCAGTTAATACTGTATATGAAATTGTACCCTTTGGGTTATTGATTTTTTTTAATAATTAAATTCACCTTGGCATCTTTGTATTGACCACTGTGGAGTAGCGAAGTAGAGTATAGCCACCGCATGTCTTGTCTTTCCACTTAGTTACCTCATGGTCTCAGTGAATTAATTTCATTGACTTGCTATTTTTCAGATCCAGTGTAAGTTTAGTGATTCTCTAGCTGTTTTGTTTTGTTTTAATGGAGTTTAATTCTGCAACAGACATTCTGGTAGGCTTTTTGCTAATTCATTTTTAGAGTTTTCTCCACCTAAGCATGATAAATGTTATTATAATCAAGGAAATAATTAGATAAACTTAGTACTAGAGTGTTGAGCTTGGAAAAAAAATGACATGCAAACACACTAGCAGATGCACACACCGCCTCCAGGGTGGATCATGTGAAAGGCTTTCATCTGGACATGATGGCACGGGATGCCTGTGGAGGCTAAAACAAAACCCACTCCACTAAGGCTGCTGTTTTGTTTGCTTGCTTGTTCTCCAAGCACACATTGTGCTCTGAGTGCTTTTCAGTATGTTTTTCGAGTGAAGATTGTATCACAGAACATAAATCCCAGTGCAGGGTATACTTGTCATCATTTCACTAATGTGCTTGTCTTTTGTCTCTATAAGGTGATGGTAAATTTTATCGTTATTTGTGATCCCCAGAAAGACAGTTAGACATTTTCTTATACCACATGTATTCTCTGGTGATGATAAACTTTTATCCTGACTGAAGCATGTTGTTTTCTTCCTTTCCTTCATAAATAAAGGTTACAGTGTTTTGGGTAAATCCTGCAGAACTTCCTCCAGATCCCTCCCTATGGCTTTCATAAATGTGGCATAATAAGAAATATGTATTTGGTCCTTGTCTCTAGTTCCTAACATAGATAGGACCCTTGTGATAGGAGTGATAGGAATGTCTTCTGTTCTAATATTTGGTCTTTGTCCCTCGTTCCTGACACAGACCTCCTAAGTCCCTTGGAACTTCCCAAGTTATAGGAGCATCTTTTGATCTAATGAGGTAACTCTTGGAGGGACCCTCAATAGTTTCAGGATAGGGATTGGTCAGAGATGGGTAGGACTGAAAGTTCCAGGCTTCAAAGTTCTAATTCAGCTATAAAGCCTGGAGCTTAACAGCCCTCTCCCTCTCTAACTTCCTGGAGGAGAGTAAAGCTGGAGATTGTGTTAATATGACTACATGATGACACCTCCATAAAATCCTCTAAATGATGAGATTCAGAGTGCTCCCACATTTGTGAATGCATTCATGTGCTGGGAGGGTGACACACCCTAACTCTGCAGGACAGAAGCTGCTGTACTCGAGACCCTTTTGGACCTTGTCCTGTGTACCTCTTCATCTGGTTATTCATTTGTATTCTTTATAATAAACCAGTAAATATAAGTAAAGTGCCTTCCTGAGTTCTGTGAACCATTCTAGAAAATTAGCGAACTTGAGGGGTTGGGGCTTGTGGGAACCCCATATGTGTAGGCAGTTGTTCAGACATGCAGAACGCCCAGGATTTTTTAGAGGCCTGGGATTTTTGACTGGCCTCTGAATGGGGAGAGCAGTCTTGTAGGACTGAACCCTTAAGCTATAGGGTCTGTGCTGATGCCAGGTAGTTAATGCCAAATTGAACTGAATTGTTGAACACCCAGTTGGTATCCAGAGAATACAAGAATTGGTTGTTGGTGTTGGAAAATACCTCAGAATAAGTAAATTAAATGATTCAATTTCTGCTGCATATTGAGTATTATCACCTGGGGAATTTAGAAATATACAAATATGTTGAAGCTATGCTAAAACTATACCTTTTAAAAGCAATGAAAGATTAGATGGTAATTATGATGACAAAGATAATCTGGATGATGAGTATAATAGCCATAATTTGAGTACTTATAAATGTAATTTGTTGATTGAATTGCTTTATATACATGATTTTGTTTAATTATAAGAGTAATCTCAGAGAAAGCTACCATAATCTTTTCTATTTCACAAATGAGGAATTTGAGTGTTGCCAAGATTAAATAACTCTTTTAGGATCACACATCCAGTGTGGACCTGCATAGGAACCTAGGTGGAGAGAAAGGAGCCTCTACAACCATTTCCCAGAGACATGGTTATGGAGGAGCAGCTTCCACTTAGCAGTACTGCTGTGAAGCAGAGCCTTTAGATTATACATGAGCCCAGAAGGTGAAAGTAACATTCTCTAAAGTGTAAATAATGACCATAGAATAAGTCCTCCAGAAGGCTAAATGGAAGGTTTTGAGAGGAAGACGATCAGTGAGAGGCTCGGTTAAAGAGGTGGGGAGGGTGGGCGCCAAGTATTTGGTAGACATGGATGCTTGAGGGAGCTGCTGTGTGTTCAGTAAGGGTATTCAGAGTCAGAGCAAGATGTGTTTGGCTAACCATGAGTTTTCCAAGAGAAGCGTGTGGTGAAAATGAATAGAGAAGCTGTAACACTTCCTGAGGTTAGCGGTTAGCTTTAGCCTGATGTGTGCTGCTAGACCTAAAGTTCTATGGTAGTTGTGAAAAGCCTTACTTTTACTGCTAATGCTGGCTGGAGGAGGCCCTAGGGATCAGAATCTGGGCCTCCAAGGGCAGAGGACCATGACTTGAATTTTGTAAATCTTCCTTGCAGAGTGTGTCTCTGGGTAGTGGTGTGTCCTCATCAAGGATGTATGATCCTTATAGTGTGTTTGGGGTTGTATATTCTAGGAATGAAGCGTTATCTTCTGTATTGAATAAGTCAAAAGCAAGGGTAAGTAAGATCTTTCACCATTCAAGCAAGGGAGGAGGTGTTGGGGAAACAAAAAATAAATAATTTTTATTTATCACCCTAGTGTCAGCAATTTTACATGTATGATTTATTTTAACCTTAGAGCAATGAGTGATTTTTGTATAATTATTTTTATTTTACAGATAAAAATAAAACTCGGGGTTCGGATAGATTTAAAAACCATCCCAAGGTTATGTAATAGTTGTAGGTAGATCTGAGATTAAACTCCAGCTCAACTGATTACAAAAACTTTTTACATAGCATATGGCAAGACATTTTTAGTAGTTGGAAGTCTATTGCCTGAATCTGCTAAAATACAAACATTAAGCATATGTTAATATTTCAATCTTGTCTAGACCTTTTCCCAAGATATAAAAGCAACGTCTGTGACCTATGAGTTTTTCATTTCTCTGAATTTTGTCTCAGTACTTTAGGAAATCCAGAATTGCACATTTATAGGAAGCTTTCATTCAAGATTTTTCATTATTATCAGTTATAATTCTGATAGATGTTGGGAAGGGACTTAAATGGTGGGATCAAAACGAAGGTTCCATTACATTATGGGAAGATCTTGACTTTACTCAGAGATTTGTTGGGAAACATCTATCCTCATCTTATCTGTTCTGACTTAAAAAGCATTCCTCAGTGTTACCCAACACAACTCATCAACAGAGGCTCACTGGGTCAAGGTCAAGTCCCCTAACTTGAAGCAATAAACAAGAGGGAAGATTTCAGTCTCAAATATTATCCCAGGGGACTGGAAGAGCTTTCTAAATCTCTAATCACTGCTATAATAATTTCCACATGGACCCAGTATAGCACTTTCCATACCACATTATACATCTGTTTCATCAAGTACCCAAAGCAAGAGCACTGTTTTCATCCCCATACATTTCTGTTATCTTTATAGATATCTAATAAGTACTTGCTGAAATGGACAATCAGAACTCAAAAGGTGAGTAGTTTGCCACAGAGGTTAGAAAGGTCTGCCTTGAGCATATTTTATAACCTGACACTTTACTCCTATGGGAGGTGTAAAGTTTCTAACCAAGAATGTTGAAGCATGGGCAGGAAAAGCACTTAGCCAAGAACGTTACAGATGACATTTTCAGACTCCTTTCTCAACACAGATTGCTGGTAGGGTCTAGGTGCTTGTTCCACCACTGTGGTTCTTTGGAAATTTGCATAAAGCCCTTGATACGTAACTGCTCAGTTCTTTGTTTGCTACATAACCAGGGAACATTTGATAATCTATAAGATAATTTATGTCTCAGTAATTCTTTGACTTTTATGAAGTACCATGTGAACAATGAATATATTTATTTGAATAAGTGCAGTATTTCTTAGAAGTATATGTCTTCATAACCCAAATCTAAGTAACATAAATCATAATGAACAAATGGAAAAAATAAGAGCATCAGAAATCTATTACTTAAATGTTAATATCTAACAATATTTTTAAAAAACTTCATTTCAATGATAGCATTTTGCTTTGAAATTATTAAAAGTCTTCACAGCATATAATCACTTACGCTTGTTGCATTCTCATGAAAATAAATGGTAATGTCTCTTTTGAGACAGTCTTCCCTAAAGAGAAGTCTTTAGAAATAAACCCAGTCCTTCAGATTCATAATAAAGAGACTATCATTCTGTGTCCTGACAGACAATGAACTGGAGAGAAAAAAGAATAAAGGATACAGAGAGGAGGGGAAATGAGAATGAAATGTAGTATTCTTCAGTATGATCTTTATTTTTTATCCCTGTCTGAAATAGCCTCCTTCACCCTGGTCCTCAGCTGAACTATAGCTTAGACTCTAGAATTCGATTACCTGGCTTTGAATTCTGACTTTACCACTTATTGAGTAGTCTCAAAAGTTATTTACCTCTCAGTGTGTCAGTTCCCTTGGCCTAAAAAGGGTATAATAGACTTATTGAGTTGTGAGGAATCAATTTTAAAGCACATAAAAGGTGATTAGAAGAGTGCTTGCCATGTAATAGGCATTAATAAATGTTGGCTATTGTAATTATTACAGTCTTTGTTGTTAACTTATGACTGGAGTTAGTAGGAGAGCCAGAGCAATTCTATCTCATACTCAGATATGGTTTTAAAAATAAAATGGCTCAGAGTTATTTTGTACTGAATGGAAACCCCTCCAAGTCCTGCTCATTCCATTTAAACTGTCTTCCACATCCACCACACACTTTTTATCTCTATTGTTAATATACTTGGTTCAAACATTCATCATCATGTATGCTTTAAAATTAGTCTCCTAACTGAACCTGAAAGTCTTTGTTTCTCACAGTCATCAAATACCTCTTTCTGACTTGCAAAACTGAAACCTGTTTGAAGCCCACTCTAGCACATAGTAAGTGTTCAACAAAAAATATTTTTCTTCCTAATATTTCTCTTCTAGTGATATAGCAGGTTGCTTCTAAATAAGCAAGCTCTTCAACATTGGTGACACTCAGGTGGCTGCTGAATGAAGTGTGTTAGGGATTCCATAGCAGGGACTTTCCTATTGTGTTGGAGGTTAGACTGGAACAAGTAAGTTGCTTTCCAGCTCTTGGGATTCTCTAATTCTATGGCATGGACATAGGCTGAGTCTAAGAAAATTATCACTTTGAAAAATTCACAATATTGGTCATTTTTTTTCAGTCCCATTTGGATGTCCTCTTAGATCTAAAAAGCTGTTACATCCTACTGGGAGTGAGATTTTTAAAAAATAGATTTTAATACCTGTAGAAATTTCTTCATTATATTAAGTTTACAGTTTTATACTTGATGGGTTAGGAGAATCTTTATGATAATTAAAAAAGAGTTTTTTCCTCTATGTTTCTTTTGACTTTGCTAAGGAGAAACAGACAAAAGGGAATATTGTTTAATATCAGTGTTTTGATTATTTTGATGTTATAAGGAAATAATTAAAGCAAATGATATTTGCAGATATTAAGTTTTTAATTACTTAAATGTGCTGTCAAATATTTAAGAAAGGTGAAACAAATAAACCAAATAACAAACACACTGTGGCATTAGCCAGAACTTCTATGATTATGAATTATGGATTCTCATTGTCTGTACATAACGATCTCATGATAACTCCAGTTGAGGAGGTTAAAAATGAACTTAGAATTCTGGCATGAAGTGACCATTTTCTAATGATTTGCTTTGTAACTAAAGGTTTTGGAATAGATTTGAAGAGAGCCATCTTATGTTGAATTTTATTTCATAGTGACTAGTTTTATAGCAAGTTCTCGTAATAGTGAATTTTCAGTTTTCGTATTTGATTTATTATGGTGATGATCAAGCTGCTGCCTTGCTTGTGCCTGTATGTGCACCTGTACAATTCTTTGATATGCATACTTTTTATTGCATGATTAAAGGATTTTTGCTATATTGCTTAGCCTGGGATTGCAATAAGTCACATTTCTGTACAAAGTACGCTGAGTCACACCTTGAGGATAAAGTCCTCATAGGCTGCTGTTTATTTAGGAGAGAGTCTTGTCCCCGAGACCAGAAATTAGGAGTGGGAGGACATTTATTGGGCATTAGTGTTAGAATCCTTCTTGGACCATGGAGACATCACAGTGACTGAAAGCCTGCTAGGTCCTAAAATATTCTCTGTGTTAGACCTCCTGGGATTTGTAAAGAAGGATTTATGATATGAAGCTGGTGGCTCTGAACTGACCTTTTGAGACTAAGATATTGAGATTCTCTTTTCTCTGTGTCAGGAGTATGGAATGGGCCAGGTTTTAAGGGCCAGTTAGGTAAAAACAAGCAACAACAACAAATTTACATTTGAATAAGTTGAATTGTTTTATCTCCTTGATCCATTTTTAGTTTATTTTTCCCTTTCTGTTTCAACGTCTGTTAGGGGCAAAATTGTGCCACCCTCCCCAAATTCCTATGTTGAAGCTCTAACCCCTAGTACCTCAGAGTATGACTGTTTTTGGAGATGGGCCTTTAAAGAGATAGTTAAGGTAAAATAGGCCATTAAGATGGGCCCTATTTTAATCTGATTTGTGTTCTTAAAAGAAGAGGAAATTTGGACACACAAGAGATACCAGGGATGTTTGTGCACAGAAAAACCATAGAAGGTGACCATCTGTTAGTGAAGGAGAGAGGAGGCCTCAGAAGATACCAGACCTGTTGACACCTTAACCTCTTAGACTACTTCAGAACTGTGAAAAATAAAATTTTCTTATTTAAGCCACCCAGTCTGTGGTACTTTGTTATCATAGCCTGAGCAGATGAATATAGCATCTAACAAAATACCCCTTTGAAGTACCAGCTGGGTTTATCAGTGCTGAAGGGAACCCACAGAAGGTATTCTCAGTCCTCCTCAGAAAGAGCTTCAGGGAAAGAGAGGAACAACCCAGGACACAGAAATCGGTAAGACAGAATACCAAGAGGTAGATAAAATTTGTGGCCTCTGTGTCTTGTTGCTTTTGTTCAGTAGGCATGGGGGTTCTTTTCTATTTTTTTTTTTTTTTTTTAGAAAGAAGGCAGTTCTCCTCGAATTACCAATTGTAAGCTGAACTGTGAAGAAAGTTGGAAAATTAAAGTGAATTATATTAACCAAATCATTTTCCTTTTGTGTAGTTTTAAATAAAGTTGTTTAAATCTATGTGAGATTTAAAAAAAAATTGCTTTTGAATCCTGAGAGAATGAGTTCTTACAGACTGTCGTAATTCTGAGAGATCATCTTTTTGTTTGTCAGATATTTGTAGAAACCAGGAGCTGAAACAAAGCAATGGTTCAGACAACCACAGAGATTTGCATGGATGATCACATAAACTAGGCCGAAGCTATCTGGCATGTCATACTGTTTCAATATAATGTTCTCAGAATTTAGGGAGAATCTAAAACAAAAAGGAGCTGTGGTTTTATTTTGTAATCATAGAGGTATTACATGAGACAATTGTAAACCACTTAGAGTAGTTGTTAGAAGATAGTATTATAGAGCCTTTATTGTATCTGCTATATTTATTTATGACTTTTCAGTATTCTAATTTTCCTTGAGCTTCTGAATTATTAGATCCTCTATATTATTATGACTATAGATTGAATTATCAAGTAATAAAAAGTGTAAAACATTTCTGATTTCATACAAACCTTGATTTTCAAGTTTCCAATCAAAAAAAGAAAAAAATGAAAAAGAAAACTTTTATGTTGTTTATAATGTATTTTTTTTAAACCTTCAAATCAGAAGAAGGGCCTACAAATTCTAAAGGGGACTATTTTTTATGCCTCAGGGAAAAAGTCTGTTATTAACTTAGTCTGGCTAAACCTTGGGGGTTAATGTTGGCATTTCTATCTTAACTGTTCCACTCTTATTAATTTCCTATTAATAAAAATTATCACAATTTTAGTAGCTTAAAACAACGCAAATTTATTCTCTTACAGTTCTAGGGGCCAAAAGTCTAAAACAGGTATAACTGGGCTAAAATGAAGGTGTTGGCTGGCCTGTGTTCTTTCTAGAGGCTCTAGGGAAGGATTTGTTTCCTTGCCTTTTCAAGCTCCTAGAGGCTGCCTATGTACCTTGGCTTGCATATCCTTCCTATATATCTAAAGTCAGCTGTGTAGTGTCTTCAAATCTCTCTCTCTCTCTCTGACTTTTGCTTCTGTCCTTATGTCTCATTCTTCGACTGATCTCCTAACTCCCTCCTATAAGGACCCTTATGACTATATTGGACCAATGGATAATCCAGGGTAATCTTCCATCTCAGAATCCCTTACTTACTCACACATGCAAAGTTTCTTTTGCCATTTAAGGTAACATATTTACAGGTTCTGAGTATTAGGACATAGATATCTTTGATGGACCATTATTCTTCCTATCATACCCATACAACCCGAAGCCCTTCTGCTTGTGAAATGTATCTATTGGGACTCTCATGGAGTGGATTAATTGACTATCTCTGGAATTTTAAAACTCAGACTTACGGAGTATATGTATGCAAATCGTAGTCAGATTTAATGGGTGTACCTGATTTAATAGAGAACTGCTGTTGATGTGAAAACCGCCTGATAGATGAAAGTTGTCAGAGGATATAGAGGCCCACAACCCATTGTCTGTAACTTAGGACCAGCTAGGTTTCAGATTTTTAAAAGGTAATGTGGTTCCAAACTATATATTACATAATGTTCCCAGTGGGCTCTGTAGCTAGGTTAATTACTATTTCTACAGTAAAGCATGAATATTCATATTTCTTATTAAGACAAAGAGTACCATAAATAGCCTTGTATCAGTTCATGTCAGGTTTTTGCCACTTGACTTGCAAAAAATCTGCAATTTTTAGAACTCTTGATTTTGTAATTTTGCACGGTATCATTGTGTGGGGAAGACCAAGAGCCAGAAAACATACAACGCACGCGTGCACATGTGCAGATACCTCTACAAACAACTTTAATATCCTTGTATGTTCAGTCAAGGTTGGGCTGAAATTTGTGAATGAAAATGATCTAGAAAAAATGCAGGGTCATATATAACAAGAACTTTACTAAGTGTTCTATCATAAATTTCTCACTTGAACATAAGGAGCTGTTTTTGTATAGGTAGAGAAAACAACTACAGATGATTGAACTACTAGCAATTTTTCATGGTACATATCCCTTAGTTTTTTCAACATTTACCTGGTAGGAACACTACATGAAGGAAAAGAGACTTCTGTCTAGACTCATGGAAACTAGCTCTTCTAAATGTTGTTAGAGCTCTCAGAGAGCCAAGGGAGATCCATCAGTATGATTTTTTTGTTGTCTTTTTGTTTTGGTGGAAAGGGAATATCCATCACCTCAAGCATTTATCCTTTATGTTACAAACAATGCAATTGTGTTTTATCTGTGTTAGTGTAATTATTTTAATTTTTAGCTCCCAGAAATAAATGAGAACATGCAAAGTTTGTCTTTTTGTGCCTTATTTCACTTAACATAATAACCTCCCGTTCCATCCATGTTGTTGCAAATGACAGGATCTTGTTCTTTCTTTGTTATTGGCTAGTACTCCATTGTGTATACATACCACATTTTCATTAGCCACTCATCTGTTGATGAACACTTAGGTTGATCCCAAATCATTATTGTGAATACTGCTGCAATAAACATGGTAGTGCAAATACTTTTTGCATATATTAATTTCCTTTCTTTTGGATATATACCTATGGGTGGGAGTGCTGGATTGTATGGTAGATCTATTTTTAGGTTTTTGAGAAACCTCCAAACTCTTCTCCATAGGGGTTGCGTTAATATACGTTATCACCAATAGTGTACGAGGGTTGTATTTTCTCCATATCCCACCAGCATTTGTTATTGCCTCTTTTGGATATAAGGCATTTTAACTGGGATTAGATGATATCTCATTGTAATTTAAATTTTGCATTTCTCTGATGATCAGTTATTTTGAGCATCTTTTCATATACCTGTTTGCCATTTGTATGTCTTCTTTTGAGAAATGTCTACCCAAATCTTTCACTCATTTTTTAACCAGATTATTGGATTTTTTTTTCCTGTAGAGTTGCTTTACTTATATATCCTAGTTATTAATCTCTTGTCACATGGGTTGTTTGCAAATATTTTCTCTCATTCTGTGGGTTGTCTTTTTACTTTGTTGACTGTTTCCTTTGCTCTGTAGAAGCTTTTTAACTTGTGACCATATTTATCCATTTTTGCTTTGATTGCTTGTGCTTGTGGGATATTACTTAAGACTTTTTTTTTTCCCTGTCCAATGTCCTGGAAATTTTCCCCACTATTTTTTTTAGTAGTTTAATATTTTGAAGTCTTAAATCGATTTTGATTTGATTTTTATGTATGACAAGAGATAGCAGTCTAGTTTCATTCTTCTGCAAGTAGATATACAGTTTTCCCAGCACCATTTACTGAAGGGACTCTTCTTTGCCCATGGTATGTTCTTGGCAACTTAGACAAAAAAGAGTTTACTGTAGATGTATTAACTTATCTCTGGGCTCTCTGTTCTGTTTTACTGATCTATGTCTCTTTTTATGCCAATACTACACTGTTTTGGTAACTATAACTCTGTGGTATAACTTAATGTCAGGTAGCGTGATTCCTCCAATTTTATTATTTTTGCTTAGGATAGTATTGGTATTCTGGGTCTTTTGTGGTTCCACATAAATTTTAGGATTTTGTGTTTTTATTTCCATGAAGAATGTCATTGGTATTTTATTGGGGATCACATTAAATTTATAGATTTCTTTGGGCAGTATGGATATTTTAACAATATTTGTTCTTCAAATCCATGAAAATGGAATAGGTTTCCTTTTTTGTGTGTGTTATTCCATTTCTTGCATCAATGTTTCATAGTTTTTCTTGTAGAGATCTTTCATTTCTTAGTGTAATTTAATTCCTACATATTTAATTTCATTCAAGCTGCAAGTGGAATTTCTTTCTTGATTTTCTATGTTTGTTTCATGCCCTGCAACTTTACTAAATTAGTATATTAGTTCTAATAGTCTTTTTGGTGGCGACTTTGGGTTTTTCTAAATATAAGATGGTATCATATGCAAACAAGGATAATTTGACTTTTTCCTTTCTAATTTGGATGACCTTTATTTCTTTCTCTTATTTGATTGTTCCCATTAGAACTTCTAGTGCTATGTAAAATAACAGTGATGAAAGTGGGCATCCTTGTCATGTTCCTAATTTTAGAGAAAAGGCTTCAGTTTTTTTCCCAGTTCAGTATGATGTTGGCTACAGGTCTATTACATATGGCTTTTATTATGTTGAAGTATGTTCCTTCTATACCCAGTTTTTTGAGGGTTTTTATTATGAAGATTCATTGAATTTTATCAGATGCTTTTCCAGCATCAATTAAAATGATCATATGATTTTTGTCCTTCATTATGTTTACATGATGTATCACATTAATTGATTTACATATGTTGAACCATCCTTACACCCTGGGATGAATCCCACTTGGTCATGATGAATAATCTTTTTAATGTATTGTTAATTTCATTTGTTAGTATTTTGTTGAGAATATTTATATCAATATTCATCTGTGATATTGGCCTATAGTTTTCTTTTTTTGATATGTTTTTGTTTGGTTTTGATATCAGGGTAAACTAGCCTTGTAGAATGAGTTTGAAAGTATTTCTTCCTCCTTATTTTTGGAATAGTTTGAGTAGAATTGGTAATGGTTTTTCTTTTTTTATTTTTTAAATTATATATATATATATATATTATTGCATTTTAGGTTCTGGGGTACATGTGAAGAACATGCGGCATTGTTGCTTAGGTACATACATGGCAATGTGGTTTGCTGCCTCCATCCCCATCACCTATATGTGGCATTTCTTCCCATGTTATCCCTACCCAACTCCCTACACCCCACTGTCCCTCCCCTAGTTCCCCTCAAGGGACCTCAATGTATGATGCTCCCCTCCCTGTGTCCATGTGTTCTCATTGTTCAACACCCACTTTTGATTGAGAACATGTGGTGTTTGATTTTCTGGTCTTGTGTCAGTTTGCTGAGAATAATGGTTTCCAGGTTCATCCATATCTCTACAAAGGACATGAACTCATCATTTTTTATGGCTGCATAGTATTCCATGGTGTATATATGCCACATTTTCCCTGTCCAATGGGCATTTGGGTTGGTTCCAAGGCTTTGCTATTGTAAACAGTGCTGTAATGAACATATGTGTGCATGTGTCCTTATAATCCTGAATCTATTGAGATTATCATGTGGTTTTTGTCTTCGGTTCTGTTTATGTGGTGAATTATGTTTATAGACTTGTGTATGTTGAACCAGTCTTGCATCCCTGGGATGAAGCCTACTTGACCATGATGGATAAGCTTTTTGATGTGCTGTTGCAGTTGGTTTGCCAGTATTTTATAGAAGATTTTTGTGTCTATGTTCATCATGGATATTGGCCTGAAGTTTTCTTTTCTTGTTGAGTCTTTGCTGGGTTTTGGTATCAGAATGATGTTGGTCTCATAAAATGATCTGAGTAGGATTCCTTCTTTTTGGATTGTTTGGAATAGTTTCAGAAGGAGTGGTACCAGCTACTCTTTGTTTGTCTGGTAGAATTCGACTGTGAACTCATCTGGGCCTGGGCTTTTTTTGGTTGGTAGGCTATTAATTGCTGCCTCAATTTCAGCTCTTGTTATTGGACTATTCAGGGATTCGACTTCTTCCTTCTTTAGTGTTGGGAGGGTGCAAGTGTCCAGGAATTTATCCATTTTTTCCAGGTTTGCTGGTTTATGTGCATATAGTGGTTTGTAGTAATGTCTGATGGTGGTTTGTATTTCTGTGGAATCTGTGGTGATATCCCCTTTATCATTTTTTATTGCATTTCTTTTGATTCTTCTCTCTTCTTTTTTACTAATCTGGCTAGTGGTCTATTTTGTTGATCTTTTCAAAAAAACAGGATTTATTGATTTTTTGAAGGGTTTTTTGTGTCTCTGTCTCCTTCAGTTCTGCTCTGATCTTAGTTATTTCTTGTCTTCTGCTAGCTTTTGAGTTTTTTTGATCTTGTTCCTATAGCTCTTTCAATTTTGATGATAGGGTGTCGTTTTTAGATCTTTTCTTGCTTCTCATGTGGGCGTTTATTGCTATACATTTCTCTCTAGACACTGCTTTAAATGTGTCCTAGAGATTCTGGTTCATTGTGTCTTCATTCTTGTTTGTTTCAAAGAACATCTTTATTTCTTCCTTCATTTCATTGTGTATCCAGTAAACATTCAAGAGCCAGTTGTTCAGTTTCCATGAAGTTGTGTGGTTCTGAGTTAGTTTCTGAATTCTGAATTCTAATTTGATTTCACTGTGGTCTGAGAGACTGTTTGTTATGATTTCTGTTCTTTTGCATTTGCTGAGGAGTGATTTACTTCGAATTATGTGGTCAATTTTAGAGTAGGTGTGATGTGGTGCTGAGAAGAATGTACATTCTGTGGATTTCGGGAAGAGAGTTCTGTAAATGTCTATTAGGTTTGCTTGTTCCAGGTCTGAGTTCAAGTCCTGGATATCCTTGTTAATTTTCTGTCTTGTTGATCTAATATTGACAGTGGAGTGTTAAAGTCTCCCACTATTATGGTGTGGGAATCTAAGTCTCTTTGTAAGTCATTAAGAACTTGCTTTATGTATCTGGGTGCTCCTTTATTGACCATGTATATATTTAGGATCATTAGCTGTGAGTCTCATGGGCTTCCCTTTGTGGGTAACCCGACCTTTCTCTCTGGCTGCCTTTAGCATTTTTTTCTTCATTTCAACCCTGGTGAATCTGACGATTATGTGCCTTGGAGTTGTTGTTCTTGAGGAATATCTTTGTGGTGTTCTCTGTATTTCCTGGACTTGAATGGTGGCCTGGCTTGCTAGGTTGGGGAAATTCTCCTGGATCATATCCTGAAGAGTGTTTTCCAGCTTTGATTCATTCTCTCCGTTACATTGAGGTACACCTATCAAACGTAGATTAGGTCTTTTCACATAATGCCATAGTTCTTGAAGGCTTTGTTCATTTCTTTTCACTCTTTTTTCTCTAATCTTCCTTTCTCATTTTATTTCATTGAGTTGATCTTCAATCTCTGATATCCTTTCTT